>PVJH01007897.1:0-89251 GCA_004026705.1 Nesogale talazaci | reverse complement strand
AGAGAACGTCCCAGCCCAGTCCAGATCAAGTCCATAAATCCAATATTATTCCATATGTCTAATACCAATCTATAACATCCTCTTCAGACTCATAAAATACATGCAATGATGCTGAATGCAGGGGATCACACTCCAGTCTATTGGAAGTCTTGTGGATCCAGTGGTGTTGTAAGCATCTCAGCATTGGGAAGAGTCTCTACGTGACTTCTCCAGCTTCAGAGGTCTGGTTGCATCAGGGTAGGTCCATGTGACTTCTCCTCAGGGATGTCTTACAGGGAGTCAGCCTTGTCAGCAGGGAATATCCAAAGAGGCCTCATTGGCTATCTCCTGCTTGACAGCCTAGATTCTAGCCCTACACTCTTAATCCTCAACTTGACACCAGATTACGTAACTGTGGTAATATTGTACCACAAATAGGTACAATCTGGGTGGCCAGCGGGAAGACTTGGAACTTTACACTGAGTGTGAGGTTAAATGACTTACTGAACCTGCCTTGTGCCACCATTGATTCTTCAGAACTTATTTTGTCCATCTTGTCTCCATTGATTTCAGTGCTGGCTGCTTCTCTTAGTTATCTAGTTCTGTCATGATAGAAAACTAAAAGTCAGCTCCCACAACCACCAGAGAGCAGTGATACCCCACCCCCACAAAAAAAGCTAAAAGTCAATGACCGTACAAAGGGAAATAAAGTATCTTGCAATTTAGAATGCTAGAAATTCAAATTCAGGGGAAGACCTGAATTCAGATTCTTTCTTTGTTAGCTCTGGGGAAGACCCTTGTCTCTCTTGTGGGCTTGCTTTCCCTGGAGGTTTCCATTGGCAGCAATCTTCCCCTGGGTCTAAGAGGTTCTCAGAGCAGGGACCCCAGAGCCAAAGGATGAGCACAGCTCCCAGCTCTTCCTACTTCATAGTCCCACTGTTCTCTGATCACTTGTTTAATTTATGAGATATCTAAAAGAGATTGATTCAAGATTGTAGGCTATATTCCGCCTCATTAATAGAACTAGCTCTGATCCTGTTGTATTACCATCATAGAGATGAGGATTGATCACACAGTATCATTATATCAGAGCACAAAATGGAGGTTCATTACAAAACACTGAGAATCATGGCTTAGCTGGTTTGCCACATATTTGAGGAGGCCTCGATAAAATCCATAACACCACGCCAAGGTAGGACCCTGTTTGATTTATATTTTTAATCATTTTATTGGGACTCATACAACTCTTATCACATGTGTACATTTGTTACCATCATAATTCTCAAAGCACTTGCCTTCTACCTAAGCCTCTGATACCAGTGCCTCATTTTCTCCTTTCTCTCCCCGCTCTCCCCTCCCTCCCTCTGTCATGAACCCTTGGTAATTTGTAAATTATCATTATCTTGTCATATCATACACTATCTGTTATCTTCCTTCACTCACTTCCCTGGTGTCCATACCCCAGGGAGGTGGTTATATGTAGATCCTTATAATTTATCTTTATAGCACCAAAGCCTAACACAGTGCCTGAAGCACAGAAGGTAGTCAATAATCCATAGTATTATTTTAACTGCTTGTCCTAGTACATTTTGAAGAATTTATATTTAATTGGGAGTTAATACTTATACCATATCATTTCATAGTTCAATCATGTCAAGCGAAATTGTACAATTGCTACCACAGTCTCCAAACATTTTTTTTCTTCCTAGACTCCCTTGAAATATTCTTACTTTTACACACATACTTTTACACACACATCCTGTACCAACATTATACCCCACTCCCCCAAATCCTTATTCTTCTTGCTTTCCCTATAGATTCATCAGCCTTGGGTTTCACATACCAAAACACATACAAACAGATAACACAGCTTCATGAGGGTGACTTCCAATGACATAACCCCTCTGAGATTCACCCTAATATGAACACCCAAAAAACTAAAATCGCAACACACCAAAATACAGAAAATGTTGAAAACCAGATCAGTACATTTTAAAAGAAATGTAACACTTTCGCATTTTAACATGTACACATGTCCTGGAGGTAACTTGTAAAATCAATTTTATAATAGGTATTCTTTCATTTATTTCAATCTACCACCATAGAGAGATGTGCTGCACATGCATAATTACTGACCTTATATTATACCGTGTCATAGGAAAGAGGGGCAATGAAAACAGAGGAAGGCCTTCAATGAGCTGGAGTCACAGAGTAGCCTACAATCGGGCTCAAACATAACACTTGTGAGGATGGCATGGACTTGGCAGCACTTCGTTCTCTTCTACCAGAGGTCGCCATGAGCTGGAACAAATCAGATGGCTCATAGCAACAACCAACCGTGAGCATGGTCAGGGCTTGGTATTCAAAGATCTAGAGTTGCCTGATCAAAGTACCACTTGCTAGCAATGTGACCTTAGATGAACCGTGTAGTCTCTTCCACCTAAAATGACATCTGGGCTGAGCCCCAGTGGCATAGTGGTTGTTCGCGGGACTGTGGCACACTGGGCTGGTGGTTCAAATCCAGCAGCAGCTCTCCAGGAGCAAGGCTGGGTGGGCCACCTACTCCCACCAGAGGGCAGTGATGCCCCCCCCCAAAAAATAAAATTGAATAAATAAATAAAATGACATCCAAATCATGATACCAAATGTGAATCCAAAAATAGGATGCATAAGAAAACATTTTAGGAAAATACGTTGAGATATATAAGTCTTAATTGTAATCTTAATCTTAATTGATTAAAATTATTATTATGATTATTATTGAAGCAATTGCTATTTGGCTTAAAATATGAAATTTTTCCTAGCATGGGGTATGCACTCCTTGACTCAGAGACTGTTCTGTGTTACTTTGAACCCCAGTGAGGAAAAGATCCATTTTACTTGAATATATTTACACACATATGTATATAACAATTTGTCATATTGTTATATTTTCCCATTTTTCTATAGCCACTTTACTTCTCTTAGAATACTTCTTAAAGTAGCATTTTGCCCAAATAAAAGATGATTAAAGATGTAGAAGGCATTGTCCCTGAAAGTAACCCCACTCCAGATCACATGATTTAGGCAAAAGGTGAAAAGGTGACGGAAGCATTCACTGAGCCAGCTGCATGCTCACAATTGATTGGAAGCTTCTCTGAACAGTTGCAGGAAGTTCCAGGATGAAGTCTCCATTATCCCACAGCTGGGAAACTGGGGCTGCTCAAATCATTCCCAGTTGGCTTTTTGGGAACAACCTGGGAGAATCCCAACTGCTCCAGTGAGACAAGTACCTCACTGATCCACAGGAATCCCACCAATCCCCAATGGTAATCAAACTCGTTCAAAGACTGGGTACGTAGATAGGAGCATTCCCCCCCCCCCCCACAAAACCACCCTTAGGACAATTATATAAAAGTTACCAGAACACTAGAGAGATCCATCCATTTGCCATGATTGGGTGAAATAACATATTCAGTTTTAATTGACTCTGGAGAATGCAAGTCAATTAGACTAAGGATATAATAGGAACGAGAAGCTGTATTATTTCAGCAGCTTGATTATTTTTTAGAAATAGGAAGAGAGAAATGTAAAATTTGAAAAGTCCCACAGCATTGGCATGTGCTTTCTATCTCAGGCTGCTCTGGGCCACAGGGGTGGATTTCTTGAAGACATGTTTTAGAGAATCGGAAAGAGGATACAAGTGCCCAGTATAGGAGTCTTTACTGTCCCATGGAACAGTAGATCAAGCCTGGCCAAACAAATAGACTTACTACTTAATGGGGTGTGGGTTCAATTATTTGAATAGAGCCTGATGTCAACATATTCTTTGAAAGCTTGATTCTGAAAATATATATTCTGAGAAGAGTATGGGAGGATCTTCTGATGTTGATTAAGCACCTGCTGCCATGCACATATTAAAATGGGTCCAGAGGATTGAGGGGAGAATAAATCCTCAAGGGAGTGTTGCTGTCAAGTAGTAGAGATAGTACAGGTATTTAAAGAAGAATCGCATATGTGCTGCCTAAAGACTGCTTGGAAGGGATTCTCTGACAAGGAAGTGATTGCTTTTGACAAAAAGAGTGTGGAGTTTATGAAAATTGCAAACAAATGAGTCTTTGGAACACACAGTTCCATTTTCATGTAGGTGCTATTATGTCTTTCAGGACTCTCAGCAACCACGCTAAGACTTTGCTCCAGCTCTTCCACTTATTGGTCATGAAACATGGGACATTAAGGAGACCTCCCAAGGTGCCCTGGTAAAGGTTAAGGGAAATTACTTGTGAGAAGGCTTGGTTCAATGACATCCAGTAAGCACTCTGCAAACCCTTACGATTATCATTACTCTTACACAAGCAAATAAAGGCCTTCGTCACCCGTTAGAGTATACTCCTGGATGTCATTCTCAATATAGTTCACCCAGAAAGCTGCTTTGGGATTCAGTTCAATAGGGCTTCTTTGGAGAATCCTGCTTTGGAGAACATTCTCCAGGCAATGCTCAGGGATAGACATAATCTTTGTCCATGTCTTTATTGTAGCCCTCCTCACAAGGCACAATCTGTCTACCTTGTTCAGATTGTGAGTCACCAAAAAGCTGCACCTTCTTTCCAGTTCCCTCTGCATCCCCAGAACCTCATCCTGCATATCGTGCCTGATAGCCCAGCTGTGGGCTGTGGTAGAACAGAGTCCAGAACCATAGCATGTGAAAGAGCCACGGGAGCTCACTTACACTCGGTTAGGAAGACTTCCGATTGATCCCCTCCTCATCATCCATCACCCATCATCCTCACCAAAGATCAACAGACTCGCGTTTCCTAAAACAGCAAATACACATTCTTCTTTTGTGCTACTGGAAGGAGCACGGGTGGCTAAGGGGGGTTGCCCGTTAGGCTGCTCACGACAGGATCGGCACTTTAAAACCACCAGCTTCTCTGTGGGCGAGAAATGAGGCTTTCTACTCCCGCAGAGATTTACAATCTCAGAAGCCCACAGCGGCAGTTCTACTCTGCCCTATAAGGTCGCTCTGAGTCCGAATCAACTTGAGGATATGAGTTTGTTCTTTGTGCTTTGGAGCCATGAAGAAGTGCTGGTAGTTTGGCTGTCATCTGAAAGGTTGGTGGTCAGGACCCGGCCGCAGCTCCATGGGAGAAAGATGTGGCAGCCTGCCTCCATAAAGATTTGCAGCCTTGGACTCTCCTTGGGGCCAGTCTCAGCCTATAGAAGCCCTAAGAGTCAGACCCCACACGACAGCAATGGATGGCTTTGAGCCACTACATTTGTGCTCTCAACACAAGTATTGCCATATTAGCAAGAATGTTGTTTGGTTTGGGGTGGTTTGGGTTTTCGTTTTTGTTTGTTTGTTTGTTTGTTTTTTGCTATTCTAAACATTTATAAGTTACTGGCGATCATTGTGTTTTGCTGGAGAAGAGAACTAGTCAAACTTCTCTCAGCAGGAGTCTTTGAAATGTATGGGTTCACTGATAAAAAGGACAGATGGCTGAGCTAACATTCGTAATTGCACAGAGAAAAAAGTCCACTGTTGACCTAAAAATGCAACGGAATCTATTCCTTTATAACTTTCCAGTGACTGTTTACTTCAAGTCCTAATTATTATGAAATTGAGGAAGCAAAGCTTAAAAAGCTTAATATCAGAAAATGCCCTTCAGAACATAAGAATAGTCGGCTGCCACTCGGAGATTGTCGGTGCAGGCACTTAGCAGCTCCTTTAACTGATCTTACGGGGTCCAGGATATATCCGGAAGGTAATTAAATGCTCATATGTCTTGCTAAAGGAATGATGGGGGAAACTCCCAGGGAAAAAAGTGACTCAGCAATTCAATGTAAAGAGAATCTTATGAAGATGATCCTTTTCTCTGAAAACTTAAATTCTCACCAAGTCATTTCAAAGAGCATACCCCGTGCCCTTTCACATTTTGATAAAAAGCCTTCCAGGTGCTGAAGAAAAACTCCCCTCTTCAACAACAAAACTTCCAGATTTTTTCTATTCACACCAAATTACTTCTTTTTTTTTTCCTTTCACAAACGTGTGTGTGTTTGTGTGTGAAGTTTATTTTAATTTTCGTTTGGGTCATCTGAGAATGTTTTGAATTATGACAATTAACATTGGAATATGAGGTGTATCAGGACCCTTTTGGAGGAAGCGTTTCCAAGCTCAGAGAAGCCCAGCTGGCATAGTGTGCCACATGTTGGGCTAACTACAAGATCAGAAGTTTGACCCCCTCAGGTGCTCCACTGAAGAAAGAGTCTGTAAAGATTTACAATCTCAAGTATACCTGTACAGAAGCCGTTTTGTGGCTTATGGGGGCTCTGTGGGTCAGAATCAATTTGATGGCAGTAAGTTCAGACAGCTCAAAGTGAATTTCCCTTCTGTTTGGAATTGAATTGTGTGCTCCCAAAATACTTGCTAAGTATTTTGCAAGGTCCTTGTACCTATGGATAGGACTTGTTTGGAAATAAGGTTTAACTTGTATTCTATTCATGAGACCATGCAGGATGGATTCTAAACCTAATCACTGCTTCATTATAAAGAGACCAGAATAGACATTGAGCACACATGCAGGAAGACAGAATCCATGTGAAGGTCATCTACAAGCCAAGAAATCTGGAAACACCCAGGGTTATCAGCAGGGAAGCAAGCAGTGCAGCCAAGAAGGCCCTGCTTGGAACTTGTAGCCTTCAAAACCATGAGAAAAGTGTATGTTTGCTCTTTAACTCCACCTACTTGTGGTGTATTGTGTTACACAGCAGCTCTCATTTATAGTGACCCTACACGCCTCTATAGGACAGGAGAGAACAGCCCCTGTGGATTTCTGAGGCTGTAGCTTTTTATCAAAGTGGAAGCCTGAATCTTCTCCCAGAAACCAGCGAATGCTTTTGAACTGCTGGCTTTTGTGGCTAACAGCCCAACATGTAAGCCCCCCCACCCCTGCCAGGACTCCCCGTTACAGTGGCTCTGGGTCACTGAGACATCTTCAATAGCACTGAACCACCCAGGTCACAGTCTTGTTTCCTTTATGTCAAACTACCACATTGAGCATAACCGTTTAATTCTAGCTAGACCTCCGAATCAGGACTATTCAACTGAATTTCATTACTTGACAATATTCAAGGGCAGGGAATAACTAGAACTGATTTTTTGTAAATGGCGGTCCATCAAAGAAAGGTTGCGTACTTTCATCATAGTGATTCAATCTGCACGCTGAGCCAGCCATCAGAGAACCTGGATTATATGAAGAAGACTGTAGCACCGGCAATAGAGGAAGGCTTATGTCCAACCTGCAATATGTAGATGACACAACTTTGCTTGCTGAAAGTGATGAAGACCTGAAGCAATTGCAATGAAGATCAAGCATCACAGCCTTCAGTATGGATTATAACTCATTGTAAAGAAACCCCAAGTCTGCAGGGCTGAGCCCCGGTGGCGTCGTGGTTGTGCGCGGGACTGCGGCCTGCTGGGATGGAGGTTCAATTCCAGTTCCACAGGAGCAAAGGCTGGGCCTCCTACTCCCACCACCAGGGCAGTGATGCCAAAAAAAAAAAAAAAAAGAAGCCCCCAGTCTGTAAAACTGGGCCATCATGATAAATGCATGAAAGATTGAAATGGCAGAACACTGTACTTTGCTTGGACTCAGAATCAATGCTCCTGGAAACAGTGGTCAAGAGGTCAAACAACTCATTACATTGGGTAAGTCTGCTGCACGTGTCCACTTTAAAGTACTGAAAAGTCAGGATATTTCTTTGAGAACTAGCTTTGCATGGCCCACATCATGATATATTATCAATTGTCTCATATGCATAGGAAAGTCGAACACTGAATAAGGAAGACCAAAGAAGAATCCCTGCATTTGAATTATGGTGTTGGTGAAGAATATTGAAAGTATCATGCATGGCCAAAAGAACAAACAAATTTCTTTGGAAGAAGTACAGCTAGACTGTTCCTTAGAGGCAAGGATGGCAGGACTTTGTTTCACATACTTTGGGCATATTGTCAAGAGAGACTGCACTCTGGAGAAGAGCATCATGTTTGGTAGCATAGAGGGGCAGCGGAAATGAGGAAGGTCTTTGGCAAGATAAATTGACAAAGAGGCTTCCTTCATGGGTGTAAAAATAAAAACAATCTGCAGATGGCACAGGACTGAGTAGTTTGTTCTGTTGTACAGAGAATGACTGTGAGTTATATCCAACTCAAAGACACCAATCCCAACCTAATGGTACTTGGGCTATTATTGTTCGGGGAACAAATTGTCAGGTCTTTTCTCCTGCTGGGTGACTGGTGGTTTAACTCCAGGGGCCTTTCCAGTTAGAAATGCTTCTTGATTGTCCAAGTTGTCATGTGCTGTTGAGTGGGCTGTGACTCATAGCATTCCTATAGGGCAGAGTAGAACTGCCCCATAGGGTGTCCGAGGCCATCATCTTTATGGGAGAAGACTGCCGCAACATGCTCTTGGGGAACTGTTGGGTAGGCTTGAATAGTCCACATTTTATCTAGTAGGAAGGCTGTTAAGTCTTCATTGTACCACTAGAGATCCATGAAGATTGCAGTAAATCAGTTGCCTTTCAGTCAGTTCCCTTCGTGGCAACCCTGTAGAAGAAAGCGAGAAGTACAGCTAGAATGTTCCTTAGAGGAACAAGGATGGCAGGACTTTGTAGAACAAAGTGGAATCATGCCATAGCTCTCCAACACTGACCCACAATTGACTCCATGACAGTGGGTTTGATGTGGTTGGGGCGTCTTTATGGAAACTGACCACCACTCCATTCCTTTGCAGATAAGCTAAAGAATCCAAATCACTGACATTTTGATAGTCATTGAATACTGTAATCACTGTGCCACCATAGACACTTCAAGAATCAGAGTAGGGTTCTTACTGGGTAAAAAAATCAATTGAAAACACAGGCCACTAGATGTTAATTGTTACAATCCCTGATTGCCATAGAGAAGTCTCTAAAAGAGTTTCTTTGGGGGAAAAAAAGAGTTTCTTTGACATCTACCTTCCACAGAGGCCAGAGCAGTCCCTATTAGCTGTGAGGAAGAGCATATTCAAGGTGGGGAATTGTGCACAGCAATCTAATCCCCCATTCATTCTCAGTCAAATGTGTTAATACAATGTCTGAGTAAAGGTCACAATTCCAAACATCGACTCAACCAACACACTGCCATGGATTGGATTCTAACTTAAAGTGACCCTGTAGGACAAAATCAGAAGGCCTCGTAGTGTCCTAAGTTATGTGCGGTTGTGTGTTAGGCTACCCTCCTTCAAAACAACCAGCTACTCCAAGAGGGAAAGATGAAGCTTTCTATTTCATTAAAGAGTCAACAGTCTCAGAAACACACAGGGGAAGTTCTGTTCCATCCTAGAGGGTCACTGAGAGTCAGAATTGACTTCATGGCAGTGAGCAGTGCTAGGAAAAAGTACAACTGCTCCATCCGGGTTCCTGAGACTGTAGCTCTTTATGGGAGCAGAAAGCTTTGTCTTTCTCCCAGGGAACAGCCGGTGGTTTTGAACTGCCGACCTTGTGGCTAGCAGCATAACCTGTGATGCCCCCAGGGTTTCTTAATGGTCACAATTAGAACAGACTGCATTGTTATATGAAGTGCATGTGAGTTCTTACCATTTTTATTGACTCTTACTGCAAACATTTGCAACCAGATTTGCAAAGCTCTTTGGATTATGAAAAGAACCACAGTGGAGAAAGTTTTGAGGTCCACACACACTTTGTTCCTAGAGGATGACTTGGTGGCTAAGTCTTAGAAAAAAGGGCTTTGTTGCCCAAATAACTCCCTGCACCACTGAACCTCTTTGGAGGGAAAGAGCTTTATCTCGAACACTCCACAGTCGGTCTCTGAGAACCTCTGTAGGTTGACATCAGAGACTAACAGAAAATGCATGCTGTTTGAGAAGGATGGTCCACTGCAGAGGTAAGCTTCATTCATGATATCAGTATCAACCTTTTCTTTCTTAACCTGAGCATCTTCTAAAACCACACTTAGAATAGGTTAGTGCAAGGAGCTGTGGAAACTCATCATGGGGAGAAAGGAAAGACTGGAGTGAAATGGAACCTAGATGGATGAGTCAACTGGAATGGAGGTTTGGCCTCTGGAAGGGAAGGACCTACAATACAATCATAGGACTCCTAATGCTGTGGTAAGCATAAGCTTCTTCTGATCTGTGCTTGCCCTCTGCAGGAATGGAGAATAGTACCCAGTGTGGGAAAGCATTCTAATTACCAATGAACTGTGCATGTAGGGTAGACCACAGCCAGAGTCGCAGTCAGTGCTCCAAATGACCCTGTCCATCTGTAAGAGGTGTGAGAAGGACTGAACAGACACCAGGGTGTCAGTCGAGTGTCCTGGGCTCCTCTAGAGGAACTAGCATGCAAATCAGGACATTAAGGTAGAGGTGCAGTCTCAAAGCTGGACAAAATGACATGTAGGAAACTTGAGGGGTAGGGTTCCAAGTCATGTTGGTGACCCTGCTGAAGGACACACAACCCCATCAACTGGGGCCTCTTACCTTGACCTGGTTTGACAAAGGGCCTAGGGCAGGTGCACCTGCAGCTGAAGTAACCCTCAAAACCTGCCCTGAGACAGGTCAAACAAGGCAGGCATGGTGTTTTCAGGCATTCTGGGTTCATTTAGAGTTGCTTTATCAATATGGTCACTTTCCATAAACACCTGCACAGTGCACAGTGCACAGTCCTCCCTATGGGCACTGTGCAGGCATTCTGTATTGACTTAGAGTGGCCATATCAGTCTATTCTGTTTCCACAGACACCTACCCAGTACACACCCCCTATGTTCCTAACATTATGTAATCCTCACCACTACCTACACAGAAGTTGGATTTGATGCTACCTGCTAAGAGTTGGGTGTTTTCTGAGTTTTGTTTTGTTTTGTTTGAGTACATATTATATTCTCGCTATGTGCTAGGCATTTCAGATTTAGTAATGCTAGTTTTTGAAACAGTAAAATAGATCTTTTCATCCTCAGAAGAGCTCTGGAATGTGCTCAAGGTCATGTCACAGGAGGGAGATGAAAACCCAGATCTGTCTGGCCCAGGCACCTGCATCTTTCTCTCCATCCCACTGGGCAGTTACTTGAAAATATGATTCATTTTTATATAGAATTTCACTTTGTAAAAATTTTAATACAACCAATTAAGCATTAGCTCTTACCGTCAACTTGAGTTTGGTTTTAATGTGCATTCAATAGTTTAAAAAACTCTTTTCATGTTGAAAAGCCATTTTAACAGAATGAGCGCTGATCAGAAATTCAAGAGACTTGCGATTTCAAGCCATTAAGTCATGTGACCTTGGAAAGTCCTCTGCTCTCTGGGATAATTTTTGTATTTATCTAAAGAAACAGATCCTGAGGGGTGATGGAAAGGAAAAACCTAGCAAATTAAACTATACAAGTCTCATCCACCCTTCGAGTTATAAGGCTAGTCAGTCTTTTATAGTCCATGTTCTTGGCACATATTCAGCAATATCCCTTGCAAAGAGGCTATAAGAAGGACATTGAAATTCATGGTTTAAAGAAAACTTTCCTATTGCTCACATAGTCCAATGTTAAACACTCAGCTTCTTTTCACTTACCTAGAGTATCAATGATAATATTAGAAGTCGACAACTGAAGCCTTGCTGACCAATGAAAACATGTAAGCAAGGCTAGCAAATAAATCATCTTCTTATCTCCAACTGGAAATGAATTTTCAACATAATTCAATTTAAGGTACTACTGTCTTACTTTTCCCCATGAAAAAAAAGTCATTAAATTATTTGAAAATAGAGAAGGATCAAGCCTGGGTTCAATCATACTCTTTGTGAAAGGCTTGACAGCTACAATATTAGTAAAAGGTACTACCGATAAAAGCATCCCCAAGACTTCAAATAAGGATGTTTTGGAGTAGTGTAGGTAGACAGCTGTTATATAATCACCTATCTCTCTGCCTTTGTGGCCTAAGTTGAGGACTATATAGAAGACAGGGAGGAAGGAATAAAGGGCGAAAGGGGATGGGAAGACCTAGGGAAAATACATAATGGACTGCTTCAAAGAGGTAATTTTTCACATGAGAGTGGGTGCAGGCTAGAATAGTGCACCATGGTTTTGTAGTCTGCTCTCAATTTTATCACTGGAATTAATTCCTGCACGTCTGGGAAGGGCATTATATATTCTATTTCTACCATTCTAAATAATAAATTAATTTTAATGTGCTTTCGCTCTAGCTTGAATGGGAAAGATGAAGAGCAATTGATAGGTTCTGCATTTTTTGAATACCTTTCAACAAGATTAAAAGCATAAGGCAGCCCAAGTAGGCTCTTCGGCAACAGAAAGAAGCCATCTGCTGGGGCCAGAGAGTTATTTGAGTCCAAAGTGCTGCCTGGTCCTGAATAGGAGACTGAAGCCCAGTCTGCTCCTTAATCAGATTGGCGCCTAGCTAGAAGTACCCACCCACTGCCACTGAGTTGATTCCAGGTCACAGTAACCCTGTAGGACAGAGTAAAACGGCTCCTGAGGCTCTGAGAGTACACACCTTCCGAGGAGCATACAGTCTCATCTTTCTGGATGATTAGAGCAATGGGTGAATTTAATGCTTGAAGTTAGCAGCGAACACTTGACTGCCTGGGCCACTCGTTCTCCTTAAAAGCGCAGGTGTATGGTTTTGTAAGCAACACTTAAGATGCTTATTTGAAGTCAAGTCTAGATCTAGTGAAGGGAGACTACTTAGATTTCTCCCGGACCCCAAAAAGACTCACTGCCGTGGAGTTGATTCTAACTCAGCAACCTGATAGTGTCCAGGAGAACTGTCCCTGTGGCTTTGAGAGACCTTTAAGTCTTTATAGGAATAGACAGCCTCTTCTTTGTCCCACAGGGCAGCTAGTGGCTTCAAACAACTGGACAAGAAGGTACAAATACCACCAATAAACTCACCAGTGTCCAGCAACACTTCCTGAATTTCCCTTTAGTTCAATCCTTTAGTGAGAAAATGGGGTTGGAGAGGGAGGTTGACTCTTTATAAAGTAAGGGCTCCATGAAGGCTTGAGTCAAATGAAATTCCTTTTTAAAATGGTCCCTTCATCTCTCTTCTGTTTTTGTTTTTTTCTTTCTTTTTGTATCTCTTTCCTGGTTCCCAGGAAGAGAGATGTAATTGACCATCTCCTTCTATAAAGACTGTGAGAACAATGATCTTTCCTAGAGGGCTGATCCCAGGTGATGTAATGGTGACACATGGACCTATGATCCAAAAGACCAGTAGTTCAAACACAGTGGGAGACAGTCTCAGAAACTCATGGGGCAGTTCTATCCCACCCTTTTGGCTCAATAACAATGAGTTTGGTTTGAGGTTTGGGGGGGTTTAAGGGGGGGTTGTTTTGTTTTTTAGGTTCTCTATGAGTCAGAATCAACTTAATAGCAACTGGTTCTGTTTTCTGTTTCTCCATTGTTGATCTTCAATAATTTTGTGTATTTTTATCCTACTACATTGTGCTGTATTGGGAATGGGAACTCTAAAATCTGCAGAGAGGGTGGACATGATACAGCAGGATTCCTGGGAAGGTGAAAGTGGATGGGATCTGGCATTGTTGCAGGAAGTATTCACCTGGACTAGGAAGAAAAATACACATCTGTGATGTCACCTAACCTGGTGTCAATTTGAGGTTTAAGAGTGAAGAGATCGAGTCTAGCCTGTCAGTCTGAAGATAGCCAATGAGACCTCTGTGGGCATGGTCTTTTCCTCTGAGAATTCTGAGAAATGTGGTAGTTCCTTCTTAGAGGAAAAGAGACTCTCTTTGGGCTCACTTGCTTGGAGACTTTCTACTGACAACATTCACTCCCTTGGAGACACTTGACTGACAAGGCTGGTTCCCTGTGAGAGATGCCCGAGGAGAACCCACATGGACATATACCCTGATGTGGCCAGAAACCTGGACCTAGAGAAGTCACATGGAGACCTCTGCCAGAGTTGAGATACTTACAACACCACTGGATCCAAAGACTTTCCACCCACTGGCCTGTGATTATTTTGCATTTGACATCATTGCATGTTTTCCGCGACTCTGGAGAGGACTTTATAGATTGTTGTTGGACATATGGGCTAATATTGGGCTTATGACCTTGGATTGACCTGGGTTGGGATGTTTTCTTAATGTATAGTTGCTCTTGTATACAAACCTCTTTCCTATACACATATGTATGCTCATGAATTTGTTTCTCTAGTCTACCCAAACTAACACAATGTCCTCCTCTGATCCAGAAGGGAAAGCAATATGTACAACTGCAGAATTTGATAAGAAACTTAAGTATCTAATAAGTAGATATCCAACTACAGACTTTCTTAGACCCCCACTACGAGTTGCTGTCAAGAGGCCTGTGTTAATGCTCTTCTTTGAGCACTGGCCTGCAATGACCTTCTGTATCCCTTCACTGCATTCTTATTATCAAGTTGATTTTTTTTCACTGAACAAAGCTCTCACATTCTCTAACTGTATGTTCTCAAAGTCCAGACCTTAGGGAATTAACACCTTACTTGGGTCTTCCTGGAAGCAGACCCTGAGATTTGAGTTTTGTGCAGGTCGTTTATCTGGGAGGTGGTCGCAGGAAGCATCAGGAGAAAAAGGGGGGAATGGAGACAGGAAGTAGAGGTCAGTACCAAATACCTCCATAGAGACAAGTGGAGGTCAGTTTCTCAGATATTGCTGGAGAGGGTTCCTAGCAGGCCTCATTGCTTACTCCCCCCATGAGTGAATTAGGAGTGGGGGGGGGGTAATTTTTCTACCAAGGACAATTAATCAATAATGAAAACTGTCCTGAGGAGAGTTAAATCCCTAGCATTTCTGACCATTTCTGTTTATGAGTTCATGCCAACTTCTGAGCCAAAGAAAGTGTCAGGCAAACAGCCCAGGGTTTGAGCAATAAAGAACCCTCAGTGAGCTTAGGTGATGGGACAGGGTATCAACAGTGTGTACTGCAGACTGCTTTCATGAACTCAATTTCTTCATTGCTGCTTGCATTTATAGTTTATGCCACACAAGTTCATGTGAATTCTGACAACATAGCTCAAGGAAGTTCATGTGACTTGGAAGTTCATGTGACTTGTAAGATCATGTCAGAGACTTCAACGGAAAGGAAGCAGGCTGTTCAGCCAGGGGATGGAGAGCGTGAAAAAGGACCCTGGGAGCCCTCTCAGATTGTCAGCCCTATTGGAATACATTCTGGGTAAAGAGTCGCTAGAAAGTGTCTTCCATTATTTGTCCACTAAATTTCCATAGCAAATTGAAAGAAAGGAGCTTTGAACTAGTAATTGAGTTAGCAAAATAATTTATCAAAGCAATGGTTAGAAAAATATGAATTCCAATACTGGTGTGGTCACTTACTGTGGGGAGTTGTGGCCTCCAGAGGCTACAGATTATTCATCTGTTGACAAGGATTCTATTTCTTGTTCTTCCAACCACAGTGAGTAATGAAAAATCCACAGGGAATCAGCTACATGAGAGTTCCTTTAAGTCATATAGTGTGAGGAATAAAACTTGTTACTATTATCATCATGCGTTCTGTAGCAATTGTTCGCCTTCTCTCTCTCTCTTCCTCGCTCTCTCACTTTATTTCAACACCATTAATTACCTCCTGTTGTTCTTCCTCATGTCCCCTTACTTCCAACTCTGTGTTAAGGAACTAGAGTAAATGGTCCAAAAGAGTTTTGCGCATATGTAGAATGATCACAAAATTTATTGTCTTAACTATAAAATGTTGAGCATGAAAGGAGGCAATTGTAATGATAAAAACAAGTAGGACAATGTGTGCAAACCTAGACTGCTCTGAGGTATCTGGCTACTATGTCCTCAGGGGTCACCTAATATATCCTGCATATCAGATATTTACATTATGATTCGTAACAGTAGCAAACTTGCTGCTATGAAGTAGCAATAAAAGTGACATCATGGTTGGGGGGGTCTACTGGTTCTCAGCCTTTTGGCCAAGATCAAGTGTAGTATGGTTGGGGTCACCACAACATGGGGAACTGTATGAAAGGGTCTGGGTAGCGGGAAGGTTGAAAACCACTAGACTAGAATATGAGGAAGACGAGAACACAAACCAGAGACTGTTAGTTTTAGGAAGGAGAAAGAAATTGAGGAAAGACAAGAAAAGGGAATGGGATATCAAAATAGAAAAATGATCATTTCCCCGCAATCCCAGCATTAAGGAAGCCCTCCATAAAAGAACTGAACAGCCATGCCCTATTCCTGCAGCCTCACTGCACGGAGTGCACCCTGGGGCCAGTCTTGCATGGCCTATTTGACTTATGATTTCTCCACTTCAAGTCATTCTTCCTCGTTTACAAGGGCATCTGCTCCCATGTTCCACCAAATGTCAACCAGCTGCATGAATCAGCAGAAGGGGCAAGATAGAACTTCTATCTTCATGGAAGTATAGTACAGTAAGAGAGACAGACATTCACAGATATAATGCCCAAGTCTATAAAAAAAATCATTTAACACCAAGAAAGCATGAATAAGAGACAACATACCCTGAAGAGGACAGGATTAAATATACAGACAATAAGCCAGAGACTATTGAAAACACCATGGACCGCCAAAGAACACACAAATCTGTCTTGGAAGAAATGCAGCCAGAATGCTCCTTAGAGGCAAGGATGGCAACACTTCATCTCAAGGACTTTGGACATACCCTCCGGAGAGACCAGTCCCTGGAGAAGGCCCCATGCTTGGCAAAGCAGGGGGGTAGCAAAGAAAAAGGAAGGTCCCCAACAAGGGGGTTGACACGGCGACTGCAGCAATGAGCTCAGACATCAGAAAGATTGTGAGGATGACACAGGACCGGGCAAGGTTCGGTACTGTTGCCCATGGGGTGGCTGGGAGTTAGAACTGTCTCGAAGGCACCAAACAGGAACACGTCTGAGAGGGTTTCTGAAAGAGCTGCCTTCCAGCATGGCCTTGAAAAGATGACTAGGACTTCCTTGGAGTTTCTTTCAGTCAGAGGCAGGAAGCTATGGAAGCCATGAAAGAACCTACCTGATCAAGAGGAAGTGTCCATTCCATTATCCAAACGAGCAGCTTGGGACTGGATTTTGTAGGTACCAGGAAGTTGTATGAGTTTCAAGCTGAGGGGCAATATGATGAGTATATATTGTTGAGGATCACTTTGTGTCGAGAATATTTTCTATGGCTGTCGGGAGGAAATGGCAGACCCTGGAGAAAAGGAGAATGTCCAAGATGTTACACTGAAAATCCCACCTGTAAAATAGATACACTAGCCTTCTTTCCAGTGAGGCTGGTGAGAGTTAGAAAAGGGGGTTGGGAGATGGAGGAAAGAAATGATACCTAGGAAAGGGTGTGCCCCAGCACGCGAAGGAGGGTAAATGCTCAGGTTGGCTGTAATGAGAAGTCAGCGTTCAGCTGACAGTGGAGACCACATTTGTGCAGAAGGGCAAGATCACAAGCACCCTTCGGGGTAAAATGAAGCCTGCACACCACGCTTATAAATAGACAAGGCATCTGAATCATCTTCCTGGTTCAGGTGAAATTAAATACATTTACTTTTGAAAGGTTCGTGAGCTTGGTTTTTGCTGAAGTGTTCCTACTCCACACTTTGTTTTAATATTGGACTGACAAATTGCCTTCACTCTGAGGATTTATTTCCCTTCCGATGTAGCTCACCAAATAGTCGCTGTAAAGTCATAACACTTCAAGGGGGTGATTAGTGGTAATGGGTAGAGGGTGGGGATGGGGAGGCGAGGGCTCTATGCAGTGCCATTTTGGGAAGAGGAAGCCTCCCCAGAATCAGCTGAAAACATCTGCAGCCCAGGTTTTCAAGGTGTCACCAGCCTGCGGCTAATCGTTGCTCTGGTGTTGCACACAGTGAAATTCCACCCTGTGACATGACTGGCTAATCACACAGCCCAGTGGTCCTCTCCTGGAACTTGTTTGGGAGCAGTCCTCAGAGAGCAGGGGTTCAGGCAGAGCCAGGGAAGGGAAATGCTGCCATCGGATTCTGCTCGGGGCTTCCACAGAGCTAGTCCTGACAGGCAAGTCGGCTCTTGTCACAGAGAAATGAGCAAAGGAGCTTCACTTCCAAGCACGCATCCCCTCTGAGCAGGCAGATTCTAAGGAGAAAGGAGTCTGCCCTGTGGGGTCCCTGCTCCTGATCTCTCCTGGTAGCTGTGCCTCAGAGGTGTTTGGGGGGAGGAGCAGCTGTCACCAGTTTTTAAGAGTCACTGAGAAGCAAAGTGTACAGGGCTGGTTAGAAGCTCAGCCAGTGGCAGCATGCAGGCCTCTCACTAGATGGCCCATAGTTGTTGGGATGGTGGGGGCCAGGCTTCCTCCCTAGGAAAGCAGCAGGCAGGGGCAGTCCATGACCACATAGACAAGCTGTCAGGCCATAATGAATGCACCGCAATGTGCAGGGAGAGCCCGGTAATTCTTGACTTTTGTCACCAAATCACCTATCAGTTCATCCATGGGTCCCATTGGAATGAATATCCCGAAGTTGCTTCAATCTGTCTCTCCCCGTCTTCTTCCCTATCTTTGATTCTGTGGCAAAGCAGTTCAGCGTTTGGTCGCTAACCAGAAGGTCTGTGGTTCAAACCCACCGCGCGCTTCTTTGAGCAGAAGACCTGGTGAGCTGCTCCCCTACAGACTCCAGACCAAAGGCAGGGCCGCGGAGTTGATGCCGGCTCCTGGCGACCCGAGAGGGCAGGAATGACTGCTCCCATGGGATTCCGAGGCTGCGGCTCTTCACCAGCAGAGCCCCTCGGCTTTCTTAAGCGCAGTGGCGGGTCTTTCCCAACAGCTGTACTGGCAGACCATGTACCCCAACATGTCACCGCTCAGCCCCCAGGGCTCGTCCCATCAAGGCAACAGCCTAGAAAGCTGTGTGGAGCAGGCCTGCTCCGTCATGCGCAGTGACGCTGAGCTGGGATCTGCTTGATGGCCCCAAGAACGCCAACAGCCGTGTTCTGAATGAGAGCTCCTATCTGGAGAGGCGTGAATGGAGAGGGAAGACAGCACTCGGTGGTGACCTCTAGCCCTTGGGCTGCTTCAGAGGCATCCTGTGTAAGACAAAAAGATGTACCTCTGCCTTGTGGTCACTTCCTGTCCAAGTAAGCCTGGAGGTTGTTATTTTTCAAACCCTCACTATTGCCTTTCCCTCACCTCCTTATTAAACAAATCTCAAATCCTAGAAGAACTTAAGAGTGCCCTCTTTGTCATTGACTCGGTTCTACCCCATAGCAGCCCTGTAGGACAGGGAAGACCTCCCTGGTAGGTTTCTGAGTCTCTAACTGTAGAAGGAGCAGGCCTCCACTTTGTCCCTGCAAGGGAATCCCTTGGTTTCAAACTGCTGACCATGGGGTAAGCAGCCAAATACTTAACCCGCTAGGCCAGCAGGGATTCTCACAGAAGGACTTAGACGAGGCAACAAAGATGAGTGCAAAAGAAGACACAACCTGCCAGTGATGGCTGCTGCTGCTGCTGCTGCTGCTATAGTGATTGTGTACTTTTCATTGCATCCAGAAACGGGAACTTCTTGGACATATTCAAACTCCAGAATTTGAAAAGTGCCCATGCTTTAGGTAACACATGTTCATGTCCTTGCTTATTTTCTAGCAAACATCCATCTTAAACACTTTTTCATGACCACGTATGCTTTCCTTATTCTGGGAAGTCATTGCATTTTTAAGTTTAAAAGAAAGAAAAAACTTTTTGTTTTGTTTTGTTTTGGGGGGTGGGCATCACTGCCCTCTGGTGGCCGTGGTAGCTACCCAGCGCTGGTCCAGAGAGCTGCCGCTGGATTTAAAGCCCCAAGACCGCGGGCCACAGTCCCGCCCTCAACCACTAACACTACCGGGGCTCAGCCCAGAAAAAACTTTTAAAATATACTTCAAAGAGAACCTTACTGATTGATTTACTGTGAATTGGGTGAAGGTTTACAGAGCAAATCAATTTCCCATCCAGCAGTTCAGACACATTTTGTTTTGTGTCCATGATAATAATTCTCACGATGTTGTGTCACTTACCCTGCTATCCCCAACCCAGTGTTTCCCCAATTCCATCTCTCCTTCTTTCCTGTCTACCCTTTAGTGCTGCTATGAAGCAGGCTCAGTTCTATGGGAATAGGTTAGTAAGGGAAAGGAATGCAAATGTGGATAGAGGATTTATTGCACAAGGTCTTAAATATAAGAATGAGGGGTTTGTGATGTGAAGGCATGGAAGATTTTCAGCCAAGGTAGCAACAAATTTTAATCTGCCTTTTAAATAGATTTTCCTGACAACACTGTACAGTATAGGTTACCAAAGAAGTGATTAGAGAAGCCAATAAATGACTATAAGAGGAGTCAAAGTGGAATGTAATTTGTCACTGAATGAGGATGACACCTATGAGAATGGGAAGGTGGATGGCAAAATACTCTTAATTTTTAAAAGCTTTAAATTTTACCCAGAAAAATTAATAAGTACCAATTGGCATAATACAGATTTTAAAGGTTATGTTCCACATCCTACTATGGTGAGTAATGTCTGGGATCTTAAACACTTGCGATTGGCTACCCAAGATATAAACCATTGATCTCAAGTGGCCTGAAGCAGAAGGGATAGAAGGAAACCAAAGGAACCAAGGAGGAACTCATCTGCAGGTCTGAATGCCTCCATGAGCAAGCCTCCTCTACATTCAAACCAGGAGAGCTAGATGGTGCTCCAGAAACTATGCTTGAAGTTCCTCAAAGTCACAGCAGATGAGTCCTGGTAGACCAAACCCCCTGCCAACATGTAGAGACACTGCACAACAGAGCTGAATTGCTTCATAAAGTTCCCAAGGTCATAACTCTTAAGGGAAAGCAAACTGCCAAATTTCCCCCACCCCAGGAAGCAAAAAGTCATCAGTTTAAGCCACTGATCTTTCACTGACCAATTGAGTATCTAAACACTGCCCTGTGTAGCTCCTCCAGTGGCCTAAACACGGGAGAAACATCTGCAATAGAACCTCACCTCACGTTGTGGTAAGACAATGGGCTGTGACCTTTAGGGTGAGCAGTTCAAAACCACCAGCCATGCCACAGGAGACAGATGAGGCTTGGTATTCCCAGAAAGTCAACATTGACTTAATAGCAGTGACGTTTTGGGTTTTCCAAGAATGAAAGAATTCCCAAGACCATTTGTCCTGAAATTCTCTTTAAATCTTGCACTGAAACTATGCCCTGAAGGCACCTTTGAACTAAATCCCAGGTAAGTACCAAAATTAAAGAATATCATCTTTGAGTGTTACATTCCTTTAAAAAATTAATTTGATGAGGCCAATGGGTCAATAGTTACTAAAAGAAAAGAAGAAGCTGGGAATGGAGCAACTAGAATGGGAATAAGAAGAATGGTGACCTAACATGAAGAATGTCATCAATGTTGCTGAGCAATATGGATGAGAACTGTTGAGTGGAACCTGCTTTATGGTGAACACTTTCAGGAAAAAATACAATAAAAGATATCTCAAGAATTTAGTAAATGTGCAGAGCTTCAAAATTCTCATGGAAAGTGGAATTCAGATATCATGAAATTTCAATGCATTTTGGAAGCCTCCTGGTATTTAATAGGACATAAAAAATGCTTAGGTCTGAATATATCAAGAGCATTGAATTCCCCATTGTGAAAGCTCCTACTTCAGTGAACAACATTCCTTGATTTATTGATTCATTGATTCACTCATCATTAAATATGTAGTGGCTGTCTATACAAGGGAACTTGAAAGAGTTCATGGAAAAAAAGGAATGAAAGATAATGCATTTTTTCCACACTTTTTGAATGTGCCAGGCAATATTATCGGTGCTTATAATTGAACAAAAGGAAAGTACACACACAATAGTCCCTATGTGAAATTCATATTTTGCTGCCACAGAGAATTAACAAATAGTTAATGAAGTAATAAGATAAAAACTATTTAAATCTATAATTTAACTATCTTATTTAGCAAAAGCCCACAATGGTTAATGTTCTCAGCGGCTAATGAAAAAAGCCTTCAATTGAAATGCATCAGATGTTCCATGGGAGAAAACGTGACACTCTGCTTCTAAGAAGATTACAGAATGATTAGAAGACTCATTGAGAGACTCAATTTGAAAACCCACCTGCTCACCTGGAAGATCACCACCCATTGTGGAGCAAGGACACCATTTGAAGTTCCAAATTTGAGGTAGTTCTCTTCTGTCCGGGGGCGGCGGGGGGTTGTTTTCAGCCAGAATGGACTTGGTAGCACACCACAAAAACCTGTATTTTGTATTTGAGGAGGGGAAACAAAAACACATATAAAGCAAAAGCTCAGCATTTCACAATCTTGCTGGCAAGACGAGACTAATGCATAAACCCAGGAAATTACACAAGATCATTTTAGATCGTCCTTCATGTTCTTCAACTTATTCGACCTTCACAATATCTTGAGGAAAAGAAAGTTCATCTCCCTAGTCCATGAGGGAAAATATACCTCAGAGATTAGGGGGCTTGGGGCATAGTAGTTACACATGAAGCCGAAAAGTCAGAAGGTTCAAAATTCCCGGGGCTCCTCACTGGGGCTTTCTGTTCCCGTAAAGAATTACAGGCTTGGAAACCCATGGAGGGAAGTTCTACCCTGGCCTACAGCATTGCTATGAGTCGGGAACAATTCAGCAACAGTGTGTTTTGTTTCCAGAAAGATTTACAGTCTCAGAAATCCACAGGGGCACTTCTACTCTGTCCTCTGGGGTTGTCGTAAGTCAGAACAGGCTCAAAGGCAGTGCGGTTTGGTTTTGTTGTTCAAAGCGACAGAACTAAAAAGCAACAGAGGCTGACTTTGCATTGGGTTTCTTACCATCGAGCTCTTGACCTCCCCACTAGATCTGGAGCCGATTTATATCACTTGCCAGCTGTGGTGTCCCTGGTCCAGCTGCGTGCATTGCTAAGGCAGTTTTCATTGCAACCAGTAATTCAGGTTTGATCTAGTGATATAGGGACATCCTTAATGCAGGGTCTAATTTAGGATTCTGGTTTCCACAGGGCCAGGTTGTAAAGAAGTCATCAATTCATGCGGCTTCTTCGGTAACCGGAGAGGGAGAGGGAGGCAGGGGAATAACCAGCAGGGAGGAGTTGGGATTTACTCCTTGTCTTATCTTTCACCTCACCATCAGAATCCATATGGAGAGCGTCTCTTTGGATCCTGGTTCCAAGAAATTTACTTTAAAATCTCACCTTTTCTTTCAGAGGTGCCATTCATTGACAGCAGGGTTAGAGAGGAATTGTGGGTCTGGCACTGTGTGATATAAAAGTCAGAATGTGGAATCAGAGGAATTGATTGAAAGTCAAATGAGATACTTCATAGAGTATGACGCTGGCCAAACAAATGATCTACATTAATCTCAGCATCTTTGTAAAATTAAATGCCATTATAGTAGATAAAAATTACTAAAGAAAGGGGCAAGAGTATAAAATACATTTGAGAGGATCATTTTGTTGCATATTGCATAATATATGGCAAGATTGGGTTGTTGTTGCAGGTGGGTACCAGGGAATCGGTCCCCACACTTTGCCGTCCTATGTACAACAGAACACAACACCGCCCAGTACTGCAGCACCCTCACAGCCATTACCATGTGGACGCCCATTGTTATCATGTGGACGCCCACTGTGTCAATCTCTCATTGAGAGTTTTCCTCTATGTGGTGACCCACTACTTTTACCAAACACAGAGTTTTCCCAGGGACTGGACTCTACTAAGAATGTGCCCACAATATTTGTGTCAGTCTTGCTATCCATGCTTCGAAGAACATTCTGGCTCTACTTCTTCCAAGACAGATGTGTCTATTCTGTTGGCAGTCTGTGGTACTGTCAATCTTCTTTGACAACACCATAATACAAAGACTTTACTTCTTACTCAGCATCGCTCATTCATTGTCCTGTATTTGAATGCACCAAAGGAGACATTAAAAATACTATGATTTGGGTCAGGCACATCTTAGTCCTCAGAGCACTCTCTCTGATTTTTTAACACTTTAAAGAGGTCTTTTGCATCAGATTTTCCCACTCCAATGTTATTTGACATCCTGACTGCTGCTTTGATTGTGGACCTAAAAACAGGAAATCCTTAGAACATCAGTATTCTCTCTGTTTATCATGATGTTGCTTATTGGATCTGTTGTAAGGAAGTTTGTTTTCTTTGTATTGAACTGTGATCCATCTGAAAGTCATAGTATTTAATCTTCATCAATAAGTGCTTCCACTTCTCATTGCTTCCAAGCAAGGCTGCAGCATAGAGCAGGCTGCAAGTGAGCCTTCCTCCAGTCCTGAGGCCCCATTCTTCTTCATTCAGTTTATCATCTTTGCCTATTTGTTCAATAAAAAGCTTGAATGAGTATGGCAAAAGGATGGGATCTTGGAGCACATCTTTCCTGACTTAAAACCAAGAAGTAGCCTTTTGTTTTCTATAAGTTCTGCACGAACACAAGTAATTGTTCAGAAATTATCATTCTTTCCAATGTTAACCATAATTTGTTGGGATCCATACAGTCATATATCTTTGTGATAAAATACAGGCAACCATCTTCCTAAATATTCTCCATTTTCAGTCAAGATATATGTGATCTCAGCAATGACTTTCCTCCTTCCATGTCCTCTTCTGACTTCAGTTTGAATTTCTGGCACGTCCACATTTATGTTCTGATGTCAGCATTATTTTCATTATCTTCAGCATAAGATCACTTGTTTGTAATATGAATGGTGTGGTGCAGTATTTCCACATTCTGTTGTATCACCTTTCTTGGGAATGGGCACAAATTTCTTGGAGAGCATCCAGCATTCTATCATTTGTTGAAATATCGCTAATAGGCAGTCTGTTGATTCCTGGAGGCTTGTTTTGCATCAATGTCTTCAGTACAGCTTAAACTTTTTCCTTCAGTACCATCAGTTCTTGATCTTGACTATGACCTCCTGTCATGGTTAAATGCCAAGCAACTGTTTTACAATAGTAAGCATGGGCATTTCTTCCATCACCTTTTAAAAATTTCTGCCTTGTTTAACTTCTGCCCATAGAATCATTCGCTATAGCAACTCAGGTCTTGAATTTTTCTTTAGTTCTTTCAGTTGGATCAATTTGATTATCTTGAGATATTTCTTACAAATCATGTGAATAAATTAAAAACTTAAGGGATAGAGGCTTTGTCTAGTTCTCCTGAGGAGAAAAATAAGATAAATTTGGTGAATTATAAATAGCTGTATGGCTGGGAGTAATCATTCTTAATCTCTGATGACTAGCACCCAAAATACTGTTCCATGAAGCAATGATTCCCCCTGTTAAATGATGTTTTCCATTCCTCATTTCCCTAGATAAGCACCGTGATTCTGAATGGTTTGGCAGACACTAGGCCAGTGCTGTTCTATAATACAATCACCTTTTCATGATGTGATCTCACGTGACCAGTCATGTCAGTTGAGAAGGCAGTTTCATGCGCAGTTTGGTCAGCTAGAATATAAATCTCGATGGCATGGTCAGATATAAATGGGTTTTATCACAAAACATGGTATCTCTCTCAGCTCTGCACTTGTAGGCATGTGGAATATAGTATTCTGGACTTGAAGCAGGTGACCTACTTCTGTGACACATTCTTGAACCCATAGGCTGAGTTCTTCCAAAGGGACCCCCGTGGCTTATCTCCCAGAATTAAAAGCGGACCATAGTTCCTGACCCCATTGTGTAAATGGCCCGAGGCATTGATTTCAGTCTTTTTGAATGTGTCTAGACTTCAATTTCAAACATTTATCCCATGCGATTGCCCCATGAGCCATGAAATTTCTCATACCTCTGGGGCTACCTTTTCTATTTTAGTAGAATATATGTTTTAATATTGTTGAAAGTACTTCAGGTGACTGTATATGTAAACTATACAGCTTAATATTGTCATCAAGAATTTCTATGAATGTAGAACTTTAGGGAAGAGTTTTATAAAACTCATTTGTCCAACTTGGCTAGAAGATTTCTCTTTTTTGTAGTTGGTGGTTTGGGTTTTTCTGTATTATAATCCTGTTTTAATTGTCATCTTGCTAATTTTCAACAATGGCAACCCCCATCTGACATAGCAGGGCTCAAGCTCGCGTGTTTCCCAGACTTTAACGTTGATGGAAGCAGATGGCTAGATCTTTCTCCCACAGAGCTGTTGGCTAGGTGTAAACTTCCAATTTTTCTGTTACAGACTGAAGGCTTCACTAGTGTGCCCCATATTCCTAGTTTAAGATAATTCTTTATTGCTTGGCACATTATAAAAATGTGCAAACGAACACAATGATGTGTAAAGTAGTGAAGTTCTACTGTTTTAGTTAAAAGTCAGAAGTTAAAGGGTTGAAACCATCAGGGACTAAAATCTTACTGGACTCTGCCTTGTGATGTTGCAAACCTGAATCACAACCCATCCATCCATTTCACAGAGAGAGAGAGAGAGAGAGCCCAGCTTCCCCCAGGAAACTCCCAATTCCTTGGAGCTAGAAGTGCTTGATTACAGGAACTACAGGATTACAGAAACTACAGACATGGTCCAAAGAAAAGCACAGCTGCATTGAGCTCTTACTCACTCTGTGAAGGAACAAACAAACAAGTCTAGAAGTATTTGTAAGAAGTCCATTCTCTGGTTTTAAGCTATGTGATTGAGAAAATACCTGAGAGCAGTGCTTGTATTTAAACCACGGGCATATTGCAGCCTACACCCAACTCACCAAACTCACTGCCATCGAGTTGATGCCAACTCAGAGCACACCTAGTAGCACCAGGTTGAACAACTCCTATAGGTTTCTATACAGGATTAGGACACCCTCATTTTTCTTCCACAGAGTGGTTAGCCGTTTCGAACTGCTGACCTTTCGATTAGCAATGCAACATGTAACATTTGTACCACCAGGGCTACTCCTACACCTTACAGTGGATTTTTTAGCTTGACTGATTTTCTCTCAAGGATTAGAAATAAATGAGCTTTTTTTTCCATATGAGAAAGCCAGAACTTCAAACAGTTCATGCTGAGAATTTAACTTTACTTTGAAATTTATGTATGAAAAAATAAGTGTGTGTGTGTCTGTTTGGGGCAGCAAAAGAAATGCTTTTCCCGTTTATCTATTGTTTTCCAAGATGAAACCATGAATGTTCTTTGGGGGGAAATCCTAGCCTCCTTTCTAAGTCATGTGAATTTAGCTGATTTATGCCCACAGTTGTCCAATGAATACTGACCTCCTCGAATCAACTTCAGGAGTCTTGGTGGCTCAAGAGCAAAGTGCTCAGTTGCTAACCAAAATATTCCAGTTTAAAATCACTATCCTTCTGTGCCCCCAAAAAATTTCACAATTTTCTCCTGTCAAGATTATAGTCTAAAAAAACCAATGAGATAGTTCACTTTGTTATATAGGGTCACTATGAGTTGAAATCTTGAAATACTGTGTCACCTGCTCTCCCGTGAATAGCTCTGTGTCTTTGGGCCATGTCACTGCACTCCATGGGCTTTCTTACATGTGATCTGGGAGAGGTAAAAGACAGTATTTTCTTAGTTCACCGACAGTTCAGTGAAACTTTTCTTGATCATTACATGAGCTGTAAGATGCAGAGCCTTTTGACATCACTCATTTTTATGGTTTAATTTGCCAACCCAATGATTAAAAACAAAATAAATAATTCTATTATCTACTCCAAATTGCACTTTGCATTTTTAAGTTCATCAGAAAGACAGGCCCTGAATAGAAAAGAATGTGTATTTTCTGTCCACAAGGGGAAAAAAGGCAAATTTGCTAGAGTTGTCAGATACATGTGTTCTATCTACACCAAACTTAATGGGTTCAAAATCCTGACACCACCGTACTTATTAGCTGTGTAATCATGTAAAGGTTTCTTAACCCAGTCATGTTCTGCTTCCTCCTTTGTAAAATAAGTACAATGATAATAGCTACCTTGAAAGAGAGTGGAGTGGAGTAAATGAATGAGTTCAGGGTCTTAGAGCAGAGCATGGCATTTAAGCACATGTTCAATGGATGTGAGCCATGATGATTATTAAAAGCCTTGCTCATTAACTTTTTATAACTAAAGGATCAATTTGAAAAAGTCGCAAGGTCAGTTTCAAATTTGGACTTATTTCTCAAAGCTTGGCTTCTGTTGAAGGAACCCTGGTGGAAGCAGTCTGCTAGTGAAAGTTTGTAACCTACCAGTTGCTACTCAGAAGGGAGGTGTTTGGATTTGCTTCTGGAAAGTGTGCGGCCTTAGAACCCGAGGGGGTTTCTACTGTGTCCCATGGGGTTGCTGTGGCTTGGAATTTACACTATAGCAGTGTGGTTTTATTTTGAGTTCTTCCAGCCTATTATAAACATTCAACTGAAATAAAAGCAGAGAACACAAGGGAAACACATGCACAGGTTTTTGGTGTAGATGGTAACACTTAATGGAGCTAAAAGTGGGTTGTCGCTATTTTTGCTGTTCTTCTTTGGTTTTTCTGTGTGCATTATGCAGTTCTCAGAAACCTGTGGGGGCAATTCTACCCTGCCCTTTGAAGCTGCTATGAGTCAGAAATCATGGATTGTCAGTGAGTTTTTGGAACCTCTGTGTCTAGTTGTCAATGAATAGTGTTTGGACAGTAGATGGCCATGTTTCTCTCTTGAGCTACGTTGGGGTGGTCTCCAACCTTCCAGTTTTTGCTTAGCAGCTAAGCACCTTATCAATGAAGTTCCTAAGTATGAGTCCTGGTGATAGCCCATGGCTAACCCCTGTGAAGTAAGCTCTGGGGTTTAACCAGAGGTTCTGAAATGTTACCATGTATCCTTCCATCTCCTTAGGAGACCTTCATCCCAGTTTTAAAGACCCTGAAAATGCATCTCCTGTCACCCTTTTCTTCAAAGAGGTCCTCGTGCCTGATTCTTCTCTGCAGAGACAATGCAGAAGTAGTTGTAACCATCAGTTCAAGACCTGGTTTCTTGCTGAGTTTTCCCAACACACAGCCAGTGGGGGGCAAAAGGCAACTTCCATAGTTAGAGAGGAAATTAAAGAAGAAAATGATGGTACTTTTGTTCCGAAGAGGAAATCTTTTTGTGTTCAGTGCCGATGGTTTGTGTAGGTTATATAAGTCGAGTTTTGCAATAAACCCCAGAGATGGAGAATGTGTTTCTGATCTTCTGTGGAAGGAAATTAAGGCACATGGGGACTGAGTGACTGACACAGTGCCCCCTCACTATTGAGACCCCGTGTCTCTCTGTGTTCTCACACCCAACCTCTGACCACCTCACCATCTTCCAGAAAGACTGCAATCTGCAGCCTGGCTCACCCTTCTTCACCTCACCTCCAGAGGTTGTCTTTCCCTCACCCCCGTTTCTGCAGCACCTCAATTCGCAGTTGCTGTTTGTGTTTACTTAGGAAGGGCTTTGCTTCAGTGATTGAGGATCTAAAGCAGATAATTACCCTGTGATTTGCAAGCAGTGCAGTGGCTGGTCTTTCTCAAAATACTATTGCCGTATAAATATTACCTGTGTGCTGTGTCAGCTTATGGGCCACCTTGAGAGCAATCTCCCTGTTAGTTTTATGGCACATTAAGTCTCCTTTAGGAATGAATCGGGTTTGTGCAAGTGGGATTGGTTACATCCGAATGTAAGAGTAAACAGCAGGGATGACTGGAAATCCATAAAACAGAAGTATTAGGAAAGGGGAGGGGAGGAAGAACGGGGAAGGGGAGATGTTGAAAGGAGACATTTAAAGTGATACACCCATAGAAACACGGTGACAGTTGGAGAAGGTGATTCTTAATGCAGAGAGTGTGACTCATTCAACAACAGTGTGAGTCAGAGGACAACACAACACTTAGCACTAGAGGCGAAGTCTCACGGAGTCACATCCGGGGCTATTTGTGGAAAGGAGAGACAGGAAAACACTGGCATTTCATACAGGGCTACAATGCGTTCCTGCCTAAGCCAGCTGCCTGGCACACCCTTCCTGACCTTTTAAGTCCAGCCTTCCAGCCCGTGAAACCTCTCTGCGGGCCCGCAAGCCCTCCTCACCACCAGCAGCGGCATCAAAAGGAACAGCAGAGGGAAACTGAGGGGATGAACTAATGTGAGAAGGAAACCAACAAGAACTTCATATAAGGTTACATTATGTGAAGTGTCGGGAGGTCTGTTTTCTCAGCTAAAATGCTCGTTTCTGGGGTCCAGAATGCATGTCTTGTATCTGGGTGAGGGTGCTACTGACACAACACTGTCAATGGCATTTGAACCGAGCCCTGGTGGCTGTGTGGGTGATGGGCTGGGCTGCGAGCCTAAAGGTTAGCTGCTTGAAGTCACCTGCTACTTCATGAGGGAAGGATGAGTCCTTCTTCTCCTGTGAAGCTCTGCCGCCTCAGAAGCCCGCAGCGGGACTTCTACTCGCGATCGACTTGACGGCATTGCGCTTGCTTTGAGGTGAAGGGAATATTCCCAGGGTAGGAAAGTCCACCCATCATTAAAAAGAGCAGACAGAGCTCGCTCAGTGGGACTTCCATTTTAAGAAAGACAAGCTTTTCAAACACAGTTTCTTTTTCTAACTATAGAATATCAAGGACCTGGATGTAGGTTAGAGTCTCCTAGGTCAAGAAGCTATTGGCTTTGAGGTTGTTTTGTGCTACAGGTGTGAATTTGCTTTACAATAATCAGTACCGGAAATACTAAGTGTTTACACAAACAATGCATGTGTTGTACTTCTTCTCCAAGTGCACCCACCCACCAAGGTATTATGATAAGCACACTATACTAATTTTTTAGCATTGAACTGTAAAAAGTTAACATAGGTGTTTATGAAAATACCTCACAAGAGGAGATGGCTGGCACAAAAAAAAAGTCCTATATTGCTTGTACTCTTTGCATAAAAGTGTGGCACTCTACTTCCTCTATCTGATGCCTATGAAAAGATATAACTGCTGCATTTATTATTGGTTATTGCTGTCCCATGGATGTGGATTCATTGCATTCCTTGCCAGTCCTATATTTGAGGAGGCCTCAAAAACTTTACGTAAAATTTTCATTATCTTTTAATTCCAATTCTAATGAATCTTTTGAAGCCCTCTCATATCATTAACTATAGGAGAAACAGAGGAATTTTAAAACTAAATTATCTGTGTGTATATTTGCCTATTAAAATATACTTTAAAAATTAATAGCAAGAGAAAAGAAGAACACAGTAAAGGGTACCTAGGTTTACCTACGGGGGCACACGGCCTTGTCTTTCTCCCATAGAGCTGCTCGTGGGGTCAAACTGCTGACCTTTCTGTTAGCAGCCCTACCCGTAATCCGTTATACCACTGGGACGCCTTTGAAATAGAGCCCAATCCACTCCAAGCCACCGCCATAGATTCCTTTCTGGCCCATAGTGACTCTCTGCAGCGTCTCAGAGGTTTTTGACTTCTTTCAAGGAACAGACAGCCAACTCTTTCTCCCTCAGAGAGCCTGGCAGGTTTGAACCACTGACCTCGTGATTAAAAGTCCAATGCTTACCCAGAAGCTCCACAAACACCTTGGTTTTTGTTCGTCTTGGGATCAAATAAATATTTGACATCACTTTATAATTAAATTTTAAAAGCATTTTTCTAAAATCCAATACCAAAATGAAACAGAGGAACTTAATTCTGTGTTGAGTTGGTGACACGTCCATTCACAGTTCATTGAAGAATTATTACTCATGATTTCAAAATGTGTCCACTACACGGAATGTCCATAGTGAGTTACAATGAGATGTTTATTTATTTATTTTTATAATAAAATTTTTGTAAATTGATTGAGTAAAGAGATATATCCACATATATGTGCATATGTGAAAATACATATCTAGGTGTGTATATATGTATGTGAGGTGTGTATATATGTGTGTGTGAGTATATATGTGTGTATATGTGTGCATGTGTGTATGTGTGTGTGTAAGGTGGGTTATGTATTGGACTAGTACCTTCAAGGTATTCTGCTTCCTCTATATTGTGCCTATGTGAGGATATGACTGCTATGTGTTTAATGTATCATTGTTTGTCAACATAATGTATAATTGTCAGTCAGTCTATGCTAGAGCATAGCCTAAGTAGTCACACCCTGAATGAAACACCCCTCAGCTGTATCAGGACTCTATCACAATAGATATACACAGAAGGAGAGAAAAATAAGTGAGTCGATAAATAGGTAGATATCTCAGTAATCGTGCCTGTGTGCTAATGTTAGTATTATCATTTTAAGACAGTCGTGACTTTTATAATTTAAAAGATAAGCAATTATATTGATGACACTAGAAATCAAGATTGTTCGCATGGGAGATTGAAATTCAGACTGGGCCTTCTCCTCACTGTCTCGAATCAATGCTGAGTCACTGCAACCCTATTGGACCCAGTGGAGCTGCCGGGGGTGGGGGGGGGTGGGGGTGGGGGGCTCCAGACTGTATCTCTTTACAGGAGTAAAAAGCCTCATCTTTCTCCCTTAGATGGAGATAAAATAGATTCAGTTGAAATTCACTCACCCTTAATTTTAAGTATCAGTGTGACATATAAAGTCATGATGTATTTAAACAAATCTGTATATATATATATATATATGTGTGTGTGTGTGTGTGTGTGTGTGTGTGTGTATTTGTATGTGTGTAGATAGATGATGGATAAATTTTCCCTTCATTCTGCCAACTGTAGAGATCTAGAAACATTGGCCAAATGAGGACCAATGAATGCTGCTATGATATATATTGTAGGCAAGGGCTCTTTCAGATACTGTCAATTCCAGATTTTGAGCAAAAGCTATGCAAGATGGGACTGTAACATCTCATTAGACAGTAAGGATGTTATCAAAGCTGACTATTAAGTTTTTACTTATATAATCCAAAGACAAATACTTATTTTTTCAACTAATCACTTCTTTTGTCTTATACCAGTTATCCCCCACCCCTCCCCGTGATGGTTAGGTCATATGTGAACCTAGATGGGCCATGATTCTCCCATGATGTGATCTCACATAGTGTGGCCAACTGCATAATGGAAATTTCTGTGAAGCCGTCAGTTCATCTGTCACAATCTTGATACAATTGAGGAAAGTTTCACTCAGGGTGTACTCTGCTCAGGCTAAACTCTAGTATACACTGACAGGATATAGCAACAATCTCTCTCTCTCTCTCACGCTCTCTCTCTCTCTCTCTCTCTCTCTCTCTCTCTCTCTCAGCCATCAGCAGACTGTCAATGTTGTATTCATTAGACCAATCTCAGATTCATTCCTCTCTGTATCCAAGAGCCTTGGGTCTCCCTTCTCTGTTTCCTTCTTTCTGTTCATCAACTCTTATAGCTCCAGAAGCCAGGAGCAACCTTCAGTTTACAACCAATCCAAGGACTTGAACCACATTTGGCTTACCCATTTCTACAACTGGGTGAGCCATTCTTTAATAAAAATCTCTTGCCACTTTTACATACAAGAGTCACTCATTTTGCTTCTCTGAAGAACCCAGTCCAACACACCTCCTGCCTCCTCTGTTCATAGCACACATATAGTCACAAACGCATGAGTTCCTGATGGGTTAACATGATTACATTTAAAAAGAGGGGAAGGGTGAAATCATTAAAAGTCCATCTAGACATCTAACGTGGAGACTGCTGAAATCAATGATCTCTTAACACTGTTGTCCTATGCTTCTAAGAAATCATAGTCTTCCCTGGCTATTCATTGATTTTCATTTTTGTTTCAAAGAAATACAATTTTCCTTTTATTTTTGTTTTCCTCACATTCTACACTCTGGTTTTCAATACTATATTAACTACTAAATATATTAGGTTAACTGAATATAAATATAAGTAGCTTCCATGTTTTTAGGAGGATCAATAAAAAGTTTGTGCTGCCTTTAATAGAAGTTAAATATAGAAGTGAATAAAAGCAGCTGTAAGAGGTTTTCATTGTACAATTTATGTTTTATTAAAGCTCCTTAAAATTTATGGGTTTTAGTTTTTTTCAAATTTCTAAAAGTTACATTGCTTATATTTGATATTTTATCCATTGGTACATCAGTTTTACTGGTTGCTATACCTTTAGTTGAGACTATGCTTTTTCTGTGTGTGTGTGTGTGTGTGTGTGTGGCATCACTAGAGACTATGCTTTTACATAGTATATACTAGCCAGTTTTTTTTTTCATTTTAATGTTCTCTTTCTCTCTCTTTCTCTTTCTTTCTCACGTGCTTGAATGAAAATTTTCACCTATGCCCTTGTTTTTTCAGGATAGTGTTCTTAGGTGGCATGGGATTGGATTTTGCTTTTTAACTAGTCAGCAAATCTGATGATAGAATTTCAGAGATAGTTCTCCCTCTGCCTATAGAATTTCAGCAAGAGCAAATACTTCTAAATCAGTAAAAAGTTAGCCTTCTCAGACCAGCTATTCTACAATAGAAAGGGGGTGCCTAACAGTATGCTCTGTGGCATCTTCTTAGAACGCGGCTGTTGGAGGATGATCTGTGGGCCACTTGGTCAGGATCACCTGGGATGCTTGCTGCAGAGGCAGCCAGGAATACCACCCCCATCCCCACCCCCTCCCCCCTCAGAGATCCCACAAACTCCCTGCAATCTGGTCCATTCACGCTCACAGATAGTGGAGCTCCGGATTTGAAGGCCAAAGCTTCTGTGTCAGAAAGTTTTGTACACTCCATGCGGGGGGGGGGGTTGGGGGGCATTCCTGAGACCACGACAGCTTGTGAACCACCAAATTATGGACTAATGAACAAACACCATGGAATCAAATTCCCTTCTTAATCACTTGGAGGAGTTTGAAAAGAAAGTTTCTGAATTAACTTGTCTAATCTGTAGGTGAATAGGAGTCACTTGGCAAGATTCCCGAATGAGTTTTGCTCCATTGTTTCTTTCCTAGCCCCTCCTCCTCATTAATCCAGAAAAGGTGGCAGTAGAGTAATATACACATTTGCTCTTTCTCCTGCTCTAGATTTTCTCCCCAGGTCTCCCTGTGTCCCATCATTCACTCAATGTTGAGTGATGCTTGCTTCCGTGTATGTATCCTTTTGAAGCTTCCCAATAGGATATTTTGTATAACAAACCAACACACGTCTCCTTTTTTGTTGTTTTTAGAAAGAAGAAGAGAACACACATTTGTGATGATAACAGAGTGTTAACATGCTCTGATTACATAACCAGGGTCTGCTTTTTTTTAATCCCTATGCAACAGAGCTGCAATTTACTAGGCCAACTATCTCAGAGCCTGGGCTGTCAATCAATGAAGCTGTAATATGTAATTCAATCATCGTGCATTTCTTTCCCCCGCTGAGCAAATATTTACTCAGTTCTTAGATTAATCTTTTGGCTGAAGGTACTTGAAACATTGTCGAACACGTGGCAGTGTGTAATAACTAGATTGAGTCTCTTCCCTCTGCTCAAGGCTTCCGTGAGGCAAATTTCTGTTTATTCACTCTGTTTTATTAGGTCAGGTCATCCAAATGGGACTCTGAGTGAGCTTTAAATGACATTTCAATTCATCGGGTGCATTCCTAATGGAATTCTGTACACTTTTCCCTTGAGAAATACTTGCCTTGCCAGCCCGTCTGAGGCAGTCTCCTGCAATGTCACTAATGGGTTCAAAACATCTATTAGCAAATAAAGCTTTTGCTTAATCCTTAGAGATCTGATACAAATGAAATGAACGGACTACGGGAGAACATCTAATCTAACTCTCTCACTTATACAGATAGGAAAACTGAGCTGCCCAGAGATGGGGAATTTCTTGTTCAAGACCAAATTACAATTGGCAAAGCTCAGAACAGGGTCAGAGTCCTTGGTCCATTGTTGATGGGCGGCACCAGGCCACCCATGAAATGTGCCAAATATTATTTTCCACATTTTATTGACCTGCCAATTCTCTACCTACCCGAAAAGTCCTTCTGCTTGTGTTCTACCACGAATTCCTTAGCTCTTCTCTGTCCTCTAGTCCCTGGATCTAACAGCAAGTATCTAAATAGATTCTAAATCTGACTAGTTGCCCTAGTCTAAGGCTGCAAAGACTCCTGCCCAGACCCAGTAAGACAGGCAGAGCTGCTCCTGTGGGTTTAGAAGAATGTCACTATTTCCTGCAGTAGAAAGCCATCTCTTTCTCCCAAAGAGCAGTTCACGGTTTCAAAGTGCTGTCCATGCAGTTAACAAGCAGCCAACCACCAGGCCCCCTCATTCAGCAGAAACTGTACAGTTCTCTGGCTGTTTCTCACACAGACCAAGCTCCTTGGATTGAACATCATTTGCATTTTCCCTTAGCTCTAGAAATAGTCTTCCTTTAGACTTCCACTAAATAATTCACTTCATTGGTTCAGGTCCAGATCAGAATGTCACCGCATCTTTAGGGAGGCCCTTCTGAATCCGTTGATCTCAAAGAGACACTTCCTCTCTCCACTGCTGCTTGATGCTGCTATGTAGTACCATACTGATCGGTTTATTACTGCTCTATTGTCTCTCTCAGGAAGAATGTAAGCCGCATGATAATAAGAATCATGTCTACTCTACTTGTCTACTAACCTACTAACTAGAGCAGAGACATATTAAATAAATAGTAAGTAATATCCTCAGTAGGGGCTGAAGCCATGGACTCAAGCATGAGAGCAATTGTGGGGATGAAGGAGGACTGGGCAGTATCCCCTTATGTTCTGCGTACTAGAATCACTGGAGTGTTCCCTTCTGTTGCGTATAGTGAGGTCACTATATTTGAAAATGACTTCATGGTATCTTACAACCACATCCACATTAAAGAATAATATTTATGGGCTGAGCCCCGGTGGCGTAGTGGTTGTGCGCGGGACTGCGGCCCACTGGGATGAAGGTTCAATTCCAGCTCCACGGAGCAAAGGCTGGGCCTCCTACTCCCACCACCTGAGGGCAGTGATGCCCCCCCCAAAAAAGAATAATATTTATGATATTTATCCTACTTTTTACATTTATTATGATGCTCTTCACTGTATTGCTGCATTGTTTGCTATATGTGCTGTGTTCTTAGCTAATCAGGAATCAATTTGTATTAATATTTACTTTCAATAAGTACATAAGCATCACTGCGCCTTCCATGGTGGAAAACAGCAAACGCACATTTACACACATATACATGCACAAGCTACTCTGGTTACACTTGAAATATCTAAATCTGAGTAATACTTTGACAGGTTGAAAAGGCCAGGATGTTTAGCCTTGAAACAGAAATGACTCAGGGAAAACATAATAAGATTCTTTGAAACCCTAAAAAAAAACATGCTATTAGAAAGAAAAGGAACACATGGATAGAGACAGGGTTGAAACTTTGAAGTAGACATTTCTGGAAAATAGATTCTTACTCTATGATCAGTAAGGACTTCTAATGGATACACGTCACCTAAGGTGGATGGAAGTACCACATGTCGTGTGAGGCTTGGCAGGCTGGAAGCACTCAAGCACCACTTCGACAACCATTGAGGGGCACTGCTGTTGTTGTTGGGGGGTTGCCAGCTTGGCTCCAGCTCACAGTGAACAAAACACTGCCCAGCCCTGTGCGCTCCTCACAGTCATTCCTATGTTTGAGCCCTTTGATGCAGTCACTGTGTGAATCCATCTTCTCGAAAGACATCCTCTCTTGTTTTTTCCTGCCCTGAAACACTTTGCCAAGAATGATGTCCTCTTCCAGGGACTCCTCTCTCCTGACAACATGTCCAAAGGACATGAGACAAAGTACCGCCATCTTTGCCTCCAAGGAGCATTCTGGTTGTACTTCCCCCGAGACAGATGTGTTCGTTCTTTTGGCAGTCCGTGGTACTCTCAACATCCTTCACCAGACCCTCAATTCAAATGCAATGGTTTTCCTTATATAAGGTTCAACTTTCATATGAAAATGGTGTTGCTAAGTGCCATCAAATCAGTTCCAACTCATAGCTATGTGTGTGCAGCAGAACAAAGCGTTGCTTGGTTCTGCTCTGTGCTTGTCTAGGTAGACTAGAGAATTCAGTTCATAGACCCTCAGATGTGTATAGGAAAGAATAATTGTACATTAAGAAAACATCCCTGTCCAGTCCAGGTCAAGTCCAAAAGTTTAATGTTAGTCCCTATGTCCAGGACTGATGTATAAATTTCTCTTGAGACTCACGCAACACACGCAATGACACCAAGTGCAAGAGATCACAAGCTGGTGGGAGGGAAGTCTTGTGGATCCAGTGGTGGTAAAGCAGCTCAGTGCTGGTGCAGGTCTCCACACGGCTTCTCCAGCTCCAAAGTTCTGGCTACATCAGTGTAATTCTATCAGAGGCGTTGTCAGTAATGTCTCACAGGGAGTGAGGGTGTGTCCCTCTTCCAGCAGGCTGTGTATCTCCTTAGTTTGCATTTGCAAATGAGGTCATCAAGCTTCAACCTGATTGGCAGGCTAATCCACCTGTTCACTCTGAATACTCTCAAATTGACAACAGATTATGTAACTACCACATGCACTGTCCTCACAATTGTCCCTAGGCTTGAGGCCATGGTTGCAGCCCCTGTGTCCATCCGTTTCCTTGAGGGATATCCTCTTTTTCCCTACTCCTCCACTTTCTCCAGGGACTGATCTCTTCTGACAACCTGTCCAGAGGAGGTAAGACAAGCCTTGCATCCTTGCCTCTAAAGACCCATTTGACCATACTTCTTCCAAGAGATGTCAATTTGTCCTTTCAGCAGTTCACGGTACTGCAATATTGTTCTCCACACCACAATTCAGATGCATTGAGTCTTTCTTAGTCTTTCTCATTCTGTGTCCAACTTGCACATGCCTGTAGGGCAAAGTATCATGACTTAAGTCAGGTGCCACTTGGTCCCCGAATAACCATGCTTGCCTTTCAGTTTCTAAACCATGCACTGTCTGATCTCTTGACTGCTGCTACCATAAGCATTGGATGTGGATCCAGGCAGGCAAAGTCCTTGACAACGTCACCCTTTTGCCATTTATCATGATGTTACCTACCCGTCTGAGAAGCCCTGGTTCTGTGTTGGCCAGCCATCTGCAAAGTCCGAAGTTGGAAAACACCACCCACTCTGCTGGAAGAAGACAGACTTTGCTACTCCTGTAAGCAGTTAGAATCGTGGATACGTACACGGGTGGTTCTACCATCCTCTTGGGTCCCTATGAGTAGGCATCAGCTCAAGGGCACCGAGGGTTTTGTTTCTGTTTTTAACACACTTGTCCAGTCGTGGAGATTTTGGTCTCCTAATGGCGACTTTTAGTGCCTGTGATTCACAGGCCAGCAGTTCCAAACCACTCACAGCTCCACAGGGTAAGACTGGGCTTGCTACTCCGCAAAACAGTGGCAGTCTCAGAAACCCACAGGAGGCTCACTCTGAATTGGCATTGACTTGATGACAGTGAGTTTGGTTTGGTTTCCTTTTTTACATCGGGTTGCAATTTTTGATCTTCATCAGCAAGGGCTTCGGTCCTCCTTACTGTCAACAAGCAAGGTGGGGTCATCTGCATAGACCAGGTAGTTAACAACAGGTTGTTAATAAGGCTTCCTTCAATCTGGATGCCACATCCTTCTTCCTATAATCCAGCTTCTCAGATGATTTGTGCAGGAAAGGATCAAAGAATTTCACATATGTTATCGTTATTCAGAATACTTCAGGGATTATTTATTAGAAACTCTGGTGCTATCCCCTTCTGAATCTCCTGCCATTAAAAAAAAAAAACAGTAATTCACTAGTAAAAAATTCTACAGAGTGGAATGAGTGAGAAAATGTGAGAAAAGGTTTTTTTTTTAAAGGTTGTGGCTCTTGGGGCTGAGCCCCGGTGGTGCAGTATTTGTGCACGGGACTGCGGCCCACTGGGATGGAGGTTCAATTCCAGCAGTGGCTCCACAGGAGCAAAGTCTGGGCCCCCTACTCCCACCACCTGAGGGCAGTGAAGCCCGCCCTTCCCCCCCAAAAAAGGTTGTGGCTCTGACATATCTGTTGCATAGGACATAGTTGTTTTCACATCTGTTTGCTTTTTAAATTGGACTTCCCTAATTATTTTGAGAAGGCATAGAATTATCAAGATTATTTCCGGAGGTTCTTTTTTGGAAGACAAAATTATTCGAAACATATAAAGCCTAATTTGTGAAGGGTAAAAAAACACCCACCAAGAAATATACTAACATCACCAAGAAATATACTAACATCATCAAAGTATTAATCACACCTCTTACATGACTTCATTAACCCCTGCTAGGTAAAAAGCACTTTGACTAAATAGCTCGTTGTAATGCTTTCATAACAATAACATGATTGGTTCCTTCACTTTGCTGAACTGAAGAGGCCACAATAATCACAACCGGTTGGAGATCAGAGATGTGCAGGGACATGGTGTAGTGAGACACAGCAGATGGAGAGGAAGAGGGTAGACCAGCCGACATCAACTTCACGGTCCTATATGTAACCTCTGCTCTTCTGGGGGTCGGATCTCCACCAACACTTCGGAACCCCATGCCCTCACAGGAAGGACGTGGAAGAAATAACCCAGGAGTTTGACTTTTTGTTGTCCCCTCAAGCCGCACCACGGAGGAAGCGTCCTCTCAGCCTCCTGGTTGGATCGTGCCAGCTGTAAAGCACAATAAAAATGTCAAAAATTATCCTCCTCTCCCGTCATGCAGGCTGTTCTTGCCAGCGTGGGGAAGGCAATGATGGGTTTTCCATGGACTTTATAAATTGTCCCACCCTTGTTATTTTGCTTTTCAAAATCTATTTACATTCTGTGCTTTTATGTTAAGCCTGGGTGGCTAACTCACACATTTATTCTAAACTTAATTGAATTTTTATTGCTCAAGATAAAATTGGTGTTTTGCATTTTGCACAATAGTTCCCCCATTTCGGGATTTCATAAGGTACAATTATGCTTCAATCCAAGCCTGGGGCAATTAATTATTAATGAGTGAAATAAAAATATGAATGCACATCTGTAACAAATGAGAAACTGCAGTTGCTTCCCTCAGATGTCACAGCAGAGCCTGCGTCGTGGTGCCTTTGCCTTGCCTCAATCAGTTCATCTTGATGGCAGGACCACAGACATAACTGAACCTTAAGAGAGTCTAGGCTGAGCCCTGGTTGTGTGCAGGACTGCGGCCCACTGGGATGGAGGTTCAATTCCAAGAGCGGCTCCACGGGAACAAAGGCTGGGCCTCCTACTCTCACCACCAGAGGGCAATGATGCCCAAACAACAACAAAAAAGAGAGAGAGAGTCTAGAAAACACAGTCTGTGGATGTATGCGTTTACGCACACGTGAACACATGTGCATCAAGTGTCTCACATGTGTTTGTTTCCACCAGATCCACCACTCAGGTACCTTGTGAGGGAGAGAGATCTGCTGACCGCTTTCTCAAGTTTAATGATGAAGAAACGCTGAACCAAAATGTGTAAGTGACACACTTAAGCTCACACAATTAGGGAGTGGGAAGTCAAGATTCAAACCTGGAATCCACTGATGGCAAAGCTAATAGAAACAGGATGCCCAATCGCTGGCAAGAGTGGCTCATGTGGAAGAGAATTTAAGGCTTACTCTGCCCCAGGCACTTTGTAAGTGTCATCTCATTTATTCCTCAAACTATCCCAGTGGGGTAGAAACGAATTCATAGACATCATCTCCTCACCTATCCACTTAAAAACCAGGTTGTTTTGCAAAAGCCTGCACTAGGTGCAGATAGGGGCTAATCGCACCAGTCCAGTCAGCGTGGAGCTTGACTACGTCAGTACGGAACTGCCAAATGACATTGCGACATTCGTGAAAAACCCCGCAAGAATCAGGGCTTCTCACCAAATTGACCCATAACTAACTATAAGCATTACGGTCAGACTCACTTCCTCCTCACACTGAAGCACTCGCGACAGCCAGATGGATGTCATTAATGTGAACGTTGTCAGATAGTAGATTGTTCACTGCTGTCTTACAGGCAACATGATAGACACAAGATAGTCAAAAGGCGAGGAGCCTATATTATGGAGTCAAAAAAACAAGTAAAAGGAAAAAAAGAGAAAGAAATACTTTAATCAGTGAAAAGTTAAAGCAAACATGTCCATACAACTAAGTGGCAGAGCAGTGATGTCTGTCACCACGGCTGCTGCTTCCTGTTCCAATTCTTCCACTGCTCTTTTCCTAGTGTTTGAGCTTTCTGGTCAAAATATTTTTTTTCTTTTTTCTTTAATGGAAGATGCTTAGTTAGTGAATGTCAAGTAAGACGAGCTTAAAATAGAAATATCTGTGCATACAATTGTCTATTCAAAGTTATTGCTTCTTTTCTAAACCCGACTCTGATGGAACTAATCAGGATTATTGCACTGTCTAGAGGGCGGGTCTAGGGATATGTTGTACAGGATGGATGACAAATCATAACTGGGTATTTGCTAAGTTCATCACTCATGATATTTGAAGATCCTGGCTGGCATGAACCAGGGCCATGAACCACATACCGTATTTTCCAATTACAGTTTCACATAGATTTAAATTCATTTAATGACTAACAAGCACCTAAAATATAGTATATGCTTTAGCTATTCAGTATTCTGCCTTTTTCCAGAGAAGTCAAGACTTGGAGTGCTTAAGTGACTTTCTGACATCCCATAGTGTGGGAATGGTAGACTTGAAATGGAAATACCAACCTTCTGATTCAAGGTCAAGTGTCTCTTTATCCACTTAGTGGATAATGCCTGAGGTTGGCATATCTGGAAATTCAAAGTGTAGTTAACCTCTGCCACCAAATGTGACCCCCACATAATGGCCCATGCTGGGCATCCTTTCTGAGCTCCTAGAATGATCTCTAGGTCTATAGGGCAGTTGAATTGCTCTCCTAACTTGGGAGACCTCTGGATGGAGTCTTACAGTAAAGGATGTAACCTCTAACCTCCCCTGGCTTCCCTAATGGCATGAGGCAGTGTCAGACATACCTCCACACCCCACCTTTCTTTTCCCTATTTTGACACCAGTCGCTCCTCCCATGGCACTCTACTCACCTTCTGAGTTTCAGAACCCATTGCAATGGCTACACAGAACTCAAACAATACTCCCAATCAGGGGATATATGTTATGGATGTCAGTAAGTCACCACAAGCCAGAGTCAGAAAACATTGAGGGTACAGTCACTGGTCCAAAGGAATGCCTCTGCTCCAGCAGCAGCCAAGTCTCTCTCCAGTCGTCATCCACTCAGCGACATGTTTGCCTGGGCTTCCAGCACCATGGGCTGGGAGGACCACCTTCTGCTCTGCCTGAGTCTCGTGGCTGGGACCGGCTCCTCTGTTCTGTCTTGGGGTCTCCTTGCCTCAGTCTTTGGTGTCTCGAGTCTCAGCCTACTCCACTGCAGACTGATCTGGAATGTACGACACAGGAGACCCTTCTCAAAATGGTCCTGGATTTCTCTTTCTTCCCATAGAGAAGGCTCATCCATATAGCCAGGAGACTGACAATTAAAACTGACCATCTATCAAAGTTGCACACATCCAATTTGCCTAGTCCCATCCAATCATGGGGTGGGAGTTACGAAGACATGGATATGAGAGGCGTATTAAGACATTTCAGCAACTAAGCCGACATGGAAGAAACACACCAGCCTGTGTGATCAGATGTGTCAATGAGATCACGTAGCAAGTATCGAAGGCTCCAAAACAACAATTATATCAATGCAAATGAAACCCACAGCCCATCTGTAGAAAATTGGACATCCTCTCACAGAAAAACCACACAGAAGGGATGATTCAGACAGGGTGCAATATAGAACCAACAAAACACAGCATTTCTCTAGTTCTTTAATGCTTTCACTCACCACCCCCACTACCATGACCCCAGTACTGCCTTATGAATCCTGGGGGACCAGAGAATGTACAATGGTACAGATAAGAGCTCTCCACACATGGATTCCAAGACAGATAAACCCCTCTGGAATAGGATTGGGAGTAGGGAGACCATGAGGATAAAAGAAAAGTGGGGTAGGGTGAGAAAGAATGGATAACAATGAGGGCTACATAATCCCAGAGGATAGATAACAGAAATGAGGGCGAAGGGATACAATAGACAGTGAGTGTATGAAAATAACAACAGTAATATATAATTGATCAAGGATTGATGAGGGGGGTGAATAAAAGAGGAACTGATACTAAAAGTTCAAGTAAAAGAAAATGAACATGATACTGGCAACATATGTACAAGTGTACTTGATAAGCAAAAGTCACCGATCATTAAAAAAAGAATTTTCATCCTCACCATAAGTCCAGAAAGTATCTTTTGTCCCTTTACATCTTTTATCTGGTAAGTCCTAAGGGAGTATAAACAACATGCCATCCTTTTTTATTATAGATATTATATCCCATAATAGCTCAATCACATCAGGAGTGTACAATCCTCACCACAAACAATTCTATAATGCTTCCTTCATTTTTGTATGCATTGCTACTAGCTCCCAAGCTCCCTGCCATACCCCAAAGAACCATTAATTCTGTTACAGTCACTATCGTTTGACCTATGCCAGACTTCATATACAGAAAAGCATTTTAAAAAACTAACAAAAATTGCAAAGTGAAACAGATACAAAGCTCAATAGAAAAGAAAGCAGAAAAGATTAAAATCAGAAAAAAAATTAAACTGATCATAAGGGAGATCAATGATAGGGTGCTAAATTTTTCATTTAACTTCACCTACAACAATCTGCTTTCCCATGCACTCTGCCTCCAGGGATAAGAGAGTAAATTAAGGTTATGAGACACCACATTTGAAGGTAGGAACAGAAACTCTGAAGTTGGTTGTTTATGCTGATAGGACAGGGATAGCTTAATGCACATATTTTAGAGAGGCAGACCCCTATGAAACTGTGGACTAGGTATCAGAACTACTGATGGATCAGAGAGGGAGAACCCTTGCTTCCGTCTTGCCAAGCACTGTCTCCCAAACCCTGGGCCGTGAGTCTACATTTTACACACACACACAAACACCTACCAGCCAGTCATGTCCAGTTCCGACAATGCAGAGTGGAATCGCCGTCCAGAGGATTTCCAAGTCTGGGACCTCTTGAGAAGCCGATGGCCAGACTCAAGAGCTTCTTGGTGAGTCTGAACTGCTACCTTGCCTTTAGAAGTCAAGTGCCCCATCATTTGCACCACCCAAGAGCTGCTAAAACATCAGAGACTGAAGTTCCCTCCGTCGACGTACTTTCCATTATTGGACTTAAGAGGTGAGCCGGTTATTTGCCTATTAACTCTTAGCCCCAAACCCTTCCATGGTTTGCTCCCAAATGCAGTCAGGGACTCTCTACCAAGCGCATTTCCGGTTTGGGGTTGCTTGCTCTACTACTGGCTGCCAACAGAGGGCACTGCAGGCAGATGAGAAGGCAGGAAGGAGAATTGAGAAGGGACTTCGCCACGCTGGTTTGCATCTTGGTTTTGCAAATGCCTCCCCAGCAAGAAGGCTTCACGACAGCAAGTTCCCACTTTCTCACTTCCATCAGCAGGGTCAGAACCAGCCTCCATCGTCCTCGTGAAGAGACAGCAGCACCAGCAGAGCAGCATGCTCCCCCCAGACTTCTGGATTTCAGTTCTGCCCTGAGCTTCTGAGGTACCAGTACCTGTGAGAAGCACCTCTGATCCTCGGGGTCTTTCTGTTCAGAGAACCCTGTCGTTGCTTAATCACCCCAGACATCGGGTGCTAGCTCCTTCCTACAGTTATGCTGTCTGTGTTGACTCGGTGTTCCCTGGCGGCTTATTAATCCTCTAACACCTGTTTGACCAATCCTCTAAATGTAGTTCTCTTGAGAAAATTGCCATGCAGTACGGTATTCCTGCTTGCCTCATTGGGTCTGTACTATCTAATTTGAGTTGCCACAAGAGAAGCCAGAAATGCCTTTCTCTCCATTTGAGATAGTTCCGCTGAAATTCTTAAGTCTCGTTCTTGTAAACCAAAACCAAACCTCTTGGTGTCTAGTCTAGTCCTTCTCCTGGTCACCTTACAAGACAGCGTATAACTTCCTTTATAGGACTTACAAACCTGCAGTCCTTTTTTATTTTAATAGTTTTACTAACATTAAAAGGAACCCTGGTGGTGGATTATGCATTGGACTGCACGATAACACATGGTCTGCCGTTGGAAACCACCAGCCAGCACTCCATGGAAGAAAGGTGGGATTTTCTACTCCCATAAACAGTAACAGCCACCGAAACCCACAGGGGGGCTCATAGACTCAATGACAATGAGTTAGGCTTTTTTAATTGACATATAATCCACATATCATATTACTCAATACTTTACACACATTAAAAATAATTATACAATTATCACTGCAATACATTTTAGAACATTTTTTCTTCCTTGTGCTCTTATTAGCTCCTTACTCCCCCCCAACTTCCCTGCCATAATCCCCCAAATATATTAATCTAGTTACAATCTTTATAGATTTACTTCTCCTGGATGTCATATAAATAAAAGTATACAAAGACAAACAGGATCTCCCCCCCCCAAAAAAAAAACAGAGAAAAATCTCAACTCAAACCAGAAAATAATAAAAACGAGAATGAGTCTCAAATGGGTGCAAAGAGAGAACAAATGAGAAGGTGTGGAATCTCATCTAACTGCGTCTGCTGCATAGATCCACCTTCCAATCCACTCTATCTGATAGCAGAACTACCCAGATCCCTGGTCAGTGGTCTCTGACCATTGTACTCACTGGAGACTTCACCACCATGGGAACCCTGCCAATGGAATGGGGGTCCTCAATGTCACCCATAGCTTCTGCAAGCTGAGTGCTCAGAATTAAACTCTAATGCCATTCCCTCCTCCAGTCTTGGGTTTTATTATTTACAATCCTTAAATCACACAGTCGGTGTGTTTCTTCTGTGTGGATTTAGTGACACCTCACTTGGATGGCTGCTTGTTTTAAAACAAGCCTTTAAGACCTCAGACACTTATTTCTGATAGCCAGCCATCATCTGACTTCTTCACCACACCACCGTTAGGTATAGAATATCTGCAGTGATCTCTTCCTGAGGGCAAGTGCAGAGCAGGGCCACATCGTAAGAGTTCCTTGTCCTTCGGTTAGGGCTACAGTTAAGTTTGAATTCAAACTCCATTCGTGTGAGCAAGGTTGTAGTCCACATAGAGGAAGACCACCACATCTTTTTCCCCCTGAGAGATCCCCCTAAGTCTGGATCGCCAACCTTTCAGTGAATAGCTAAGTGCTTAGTCACTGTACTATTCGGGCTCCGCTTGCCTCTAGAGGCCCTCATTTTAAGTTTGATCCTTGTTTCTCCATTTGGATATGGAATATTCCATCTGATTCACAGTTGCAATCTATGACAGACTGATAATGAGAAGAGACTTTTCTGCAGTCTGGCCCCAAGATAATTTGGGCATAAGTCCATTTCTGAACAATTAGGCCCATTTCACTCTCTTGTAACATGAGTCTTATCTAACGTTGTCACCCTTTGATGTTATGATGATGTTGCTTACCCTCTGCCTCCATAAGAGTCCTTATCGTGAGAGATCTTGAAGCCAATTCTTTGAAAATCTTAAGAAACTCATAAAGGTAAATGAAGCAGCAGCCATATTCTTCCTAGTAAGCAACCCAATTCTCTTTCTTTGTTCAATGGCGATCACACCTAAACCAGAGCCACTGCCAGCAAGTGGATTCTGACTCACAGCCACCCTTTTGGGCTGAAGTAGGACTGTTTTGCTGGGGTTCTAAGGCTGTACATGGTTATGGGAGCAGACAGCCTCATTTTTTCCCTGCAGAACAGCTAGTGAGTTTGAGTCCCTAACCTTGAACTTGATAGCCAAAGGCTTAGCCCACTGCACATCAGAACTCCCTACTGGATAGCACCCCTGTGCCTTGAAGTCCATTCTGACTCGCAGCAAGCCTGCAATACAGGAAAGAACTGCTCTTCTAGGTTTCAAGACTTTCAAGTTTTAGGGGAGCAGACACTCTCGTTTTTCTCTTGCAGAACAGCCAGTGGATTTAAACTGCTGCCCAACTGGGAGCCCACTATGCCATTAGGATTCCTTCGTGGGGACCACCCCAGAACCAGAACCCAAACCCAACCCACTGCCATTCATTCTATTCCACCTCCTAACTAACTGTCCTTCAGTGTTTCCAGGCTATACAACTTTACAGGAATGAAAAAGCTTCAACTTTCTCCCAAGAAGCAGGTGGGTTTGAGCCATAAACCTTGTGGTGATCAATCCTGCATCACCCCTCGGGCTCCTCCCAAACCAAACCCAGCTTCCTGCCATCACGACTGAAGTACAGGAGCAGAAAGTCTCGTCTGCTATTTCCACCGAACATCTGGTGGTTTCAAACTGCTGACCTTGTGATTGATGACCCAGGTGGCAACCCACTACACCACCGGGGCTCTGAGCACAAGCGGACTCAAGTCGTCATTGATTGTGCTGAACCCAAGTATCCAAAAATGATGATGGCAACACCTCACAAATCACTATCACCTATTTCTGAAAGTCACTTCTACACGAACTCATTCTGCTCATTTTCTTCCTAATGAAGCCCTGAAATGAGGAGGGCAGGATGCCAGGGCATTTCCCATTCTGTGGGAATCACCATGAGAAGCAGCCACCAGAAGCCACTCATTTTGTTATGAGAAAAGTCAGTTACTTCAAATGAAAAGAACGCAATTTTCAAGTTAAGTTGGTTACTTAAAATGTATTCTAGGTTTCGGTCACATCCATTTAAAGCTATCCCTTTTCTTAAAGAAATCACAACTGGGGGGGGGGGTGATTAAAACCAAACACATTTTATATGTCATCCTTATATCTTTCGCCCACCCAAGGGGAAAGCTGGCCTCAGGTAATGTCACTCAAATGGGTTCTTAAAAGATTTATTAAGAAAAAGTATTTGAACTTGGAGTGAGATAAGGGTCTTCAGGTGGCTCTAAGTTTTGGCGACATTCACAGCCACCTGGAGAGTTTGCTTCTATTTTGTAAGGAAAGCTCTAGTCATACAACTCCCTTTGGTCTCAATTCTTAGCTTTGTCATGGGTTTGTGACTACTCTATCCATCTCCTGCTCTTCTTTTTGTTTTAATGAGTTTTCTCCACTGACTAGCACTGACTATAGGCTCAGAACTTTCAGGAATCCCTACCTCGATAAGTCAACTGCTCTGTTAAGTCCACACAGTAGTAGTGAGGAGGGAAATTAGATGGTTGCAGTTGAATAGAAATCTAGAAATCTCATTAGGAAAAGCAAACAAAATACATTAGCTCTAGGGACCTCTCCCACAGAGCCCCAGCCTCTAGGTTGGTTTGGAAATGTGATTCCTTCTGGTTGCAGAATTCCACAGTTATTTAGCCACTTCGATGCTTTCAATAAAAAGGACATGATCTTACAAGCGCATTTAGTGCTGGGGTACAGCTAAGGGTTGGGGGGGGGGAGTATCTGATGTTCAGGACTGTATGCCTAGGATTGAGGAGGTGGCCAAAGAATGACTTTTGGAGATGGGTGTGGAAGCAATGTGAGCTGGAGGGACAGGACCTTGAAAAGACCTGGAATGAGACCTCTTGTAACATGGGGCAGTTTGCAGGTCAGTAAAGGAGGGCCAGGGGCTTGTGGGGAAGGACGATTCCATCACATTTATGGTCCCCATGCATTTTCAGATGTTTGGGGTGGGCCTATCTGCTGTACAGGGAACCCTGGTTGAATAGTGGTCACATGCTGGGCTGCCCACTGCAAGATTAGCAGTTCAAAACCCCCAGCAGCTCTGCAGGAGGAAGACAGGACCTTCTACCTTCTAAAAGAGTTACCATCTCACAACCTCCCAGGGGCAGTTCCATCTGGTCTTATAGGCTCACTCTGAGTCAACATGGTCTCCATGTCAGTGAGGTTTTGTTTTATTGTAGCTGTCACCCTGGAAGTGGGCATCATGGCCCGTGTAGTAGATGGTGAGAGAAAAGTGGGCGTGCCTTCCTCCTTGAGCTGGACCAGGACAGTGACGGCAACGATGGGCTCACACGTAACCATTGCAAGGACGCTGCAGGACCAGGCAGTGTTTCTAGACATGGCGTCTCTCCAGGTTGGAGCTGACTTGATGGTTTCTAATAACATTGGTGACACTGATCATATTTTCGATTTTTCTAAGAAATAAATGGGATGTATCAAATTCTTGGCACTAGAGCTGCTAAATTCAGCCAGTCTGTGGGAGAAGATGGGATTATCTGCTCTGATGATTTACAATCTTGAAAACCCAGTAGAAGGTCTCTATTAGTCAGAAACTACTAGATGGTCATGGATAGCGTTAGTTGGGGGTGGGGGTGGGAGATGGCTGTAGAAAATGCTAAGTGGAAACATGAAAGCATCTTTCAATTGCAAATAAAAGTTTAAGTTTAATTCTTATCATTTTAACACTAACCACTGGAAAGGCAACATGAAAAACTATTAACAGTACGTAATGTTAAAGCCTTATGCATTCATTGCTAACTCCAAAATTATGCAAGCTGAGGGAGGAGCAGACTGTTCTCTTAATTAGAACCCTTTGTCTTTCTGTAAACTTGAGAACCATTATGAAATGAAAATTCTCTGTATTGATCTAAAACTACTACCTAAGGATCATGCAGCCGGCTTTAGGAGGAGAGGGGAGAGCTCCTGATGGTACAAAACTTGACAGGAAAGGTGCTGAATGAAAAGGAGACCACACACACACAAACACACACACACACACACACACACACACACACACACACACACACATACACCTATGTGGTGAGGTTGAAAGTGTTTTAGTTAGGAAACCAAAAATCTGGGAAAAGCTTCTTCTAAGGTGTATGGTTTGGGATAATATCATTGTTTCTTTGTTTCTGGTGTTATGCTATGTCACTTGATAAAAGCAGAAAGAATGATGAAGACAAAATGTTTAAAAATAAACTAACAGAGGCTATGCTCAGATTCAGACTCTGCTCGTCCCTCTGTTTGAACTTGGACACATCACATACACTCACTGTGCCTAAAACATCCATCCTGAGGACTCAAGGGTGTTTTGACAAGATCAGTATGAATGTATATTAATGCACGCTTGAAATGTGCTATAAAACTTCTACTGCCATGGGGAAAAGATATGAGAAATATTGGAATTGTTGGAAGCAACAAACAAATAAATTGATTCAATGTCGCAGCAGTCATTTACTTTGGCAATAAGTCTGCTAATTGTGACATCTCAAGTTCAGGAGGCCCAATGTATGTGAGAGGCTATAACACAAGGAAGGACAGCATGTGCAGGGTCTTACCAGCTTCCAACATGACATGCAAATCACAGACCAAAAGTCATCTTCAAGTGTGTATTTTTCCTAGTAATTATCCAACTGCCAAAGTCATCAGTAATTAGTAAAGCAAAGTGTTTGATAGGGATAAAACTTCAAATAGTTCATTTCAAAGAATATCATTTCATTGTATTGGTTACAGTTTATAGTGCAGGTGAGAACATATCTGATCTTTTAAAAAATTAGACATTCATAACTAGTCTTTGATCCATTCTGAGGAGTAGATAGATAGATAGTCCTGTACCATGAAAACACTCTGCTGGTCTGTGTCCTGAGAATTGAACTACATTCACACAGGTCCATTTCCACCTCTTCTTGACTCTCTCGTTTACAGAGCACAAGGGCTCACACCTGTCCCTGCGAGAAGCTCTCTGAAGTCAGAGGGGCATTTGTTGCTGTTATTAGGTAGCATCAAGAAGTGTTGAACCCAGAGTGACCCTGTGCACAGCAAAAGGAAACGCTACTGGTGGTGTGCCATCCTCCCAATTGTTCCTATTCAGCGTTGATAAATACAAGGTGTATCTCTATCTAGTTTTGAAAAGTTTTCAATGTTTCTTCTCTCACAGACCCCATGAGAGTTGCATTGATCTGCATGTGACAGTTTTATGTGACTCCAATGGCAACTGAATAATGGATGGGTCCCATGAGCAGATTATCAAGAGCAACAAATCTCTGGAGGACTTTGGGGTGGTTAGATTTCATGTCAACTTGCTCCTGCGTGAATGAGTAGGGGTGAAAGCCCACCAAGCAATCAGTTCACAGCCTGTTGGTGTCTCCTTGGAAGTCTGGTCTTTTCGTAAGAGAGCCAGGGAAACCCTTCTCTCTTGCCCTTTGCCTTCTTCCTGTCTTGGATTCCGTGTCTGCTTCCAGGAGTGGCCCTAGGTGGGCTACCGACCTTGGGAGCTGTTGGTGCCCTGCCAAGCCTCCATCAGACTTGGATCCAGGCAACTCTGCCCCAGCCATTCTGTGAACTTCCTGCTTCCTCTTTCTGGGTCATTGACCTGAAGCCAAGAAGAAGAGTCTGAAGAAGGCTCTGGCTGACACTGGACCAGTGGACTTGAGTTGTATTATGCTGGGATGCCATCATGATCTAAAGTTCTTTCTTTACATGTATAACTATCCCGGTTTGTATTCTCTACAGAACCCAGGCTGACAAATATCATGCTTGGTCGAGGTTCAGTGAAAAAGAGAAAGTCCCTGAACAAGATGGACTTATACAGAAGCAGAACCCATGGGCTCCAACAGCAAGGAGTTGGTCAGAACTGGGCAGAGTTTTTTTCTCTTGTGTGAGAACCGAGTCAGAACCTAGTGACTCAACAGCAATCTACATACTCACAGAGTCACCAGGTGGTATAGATTGTTAAGCTCTTGTCTGCTAACCAAAAGATGTGTGGTTCAAATCCTTCCAGAAGCCTCTGAGAAGAAAGGCCTGGCAAACTGCTTCCAAACAATCACAGCTGATGAAACTCTATGAAGCACAGCTCTACTCTGAAACCCACGAACTGCTGGGAACTGACTCAAATGCAACTTTAAAAAAATAAAAAGGATATCTTCATCTGTTATTATTTTACATAACAAAAGGGAGTCTGCAGCTGTGATTAAATGAAGGATTTTTGAGATGGAAAGATTATCCTGGATTACCCAAATGGACTGATGTAATATCAAGGTTCTTTCTAAGGGAAAGGTAGTCAGGACACTGGGAGATAGAATTGTGATGATGGAAACAGATGTGGGAGAGAAGCCTTTAGCTGGAAGGGTGCCAATAGCCAAAGCATGCGAACAGACTAGCAGGTGTCCTCAAACTACTGTCCATGGGCCACATGCGGCCCTCCAAGGACTTATATCCAGCTGCTGGGTGTTTTTGCTGCCGCTGCCCATCCTGCTTAACTCATTCCAGGCCCGCAGTGTATTTGTTCATAGTTTGTTTGTTTTTTAACTGTAGTCTGGCCTTCCAACGGTCTGAGAGACAGTGAACTGGCCCCTGTTTAAAAAGTTTGAGGGCCCCTGCTAGAAGCTGGTGATAACGTGGAGTGGACTGTGACATCCACTCCCAGAATTTATGGAGGAAGGAATGTGGCCCTGATGACATTTGTATTTTGGCCACCTGAGACTCATTCCAGGTATTCAACCACCAGAATGGTAAGACAGTAAATTTGTATTACTGTGGGCCACTCTGTCTATAGCAATTTGTTATGGAAGCAATTGCCACGTTTTGAAGTTCCCTCTTCTTCCTAACTCTTGAGATGTCCTGAAAGGTGTCTAATCTGTGCTTCGAATTCACATCATCACTTGTTTTTCACGATTACTCATGCTATTATGCTACTCGGTTCTCTCTTCGCCTGGATGTCTTCCTTTTGTCCATCACGCTCTATAGTTAGAGGACTACTGAGAATTCACTTCTACTTCTGTCACTACAGTTGCTAGGGGACTGTGGCAACCCCCTGGACCACAGAGGTATGGAAAGTTCTGATGGGAGGCTCCAGTGTTTCCCTAGAGTCATCTGAAGAAACAGCAGGAAGACATAACATGAAGAACTTAATTTTCAACTGGTAACTAGATAGGTTACTCCTGTGATTACATGTCTGTCTTTCTCAGTCCCCTTATGGTCTTTGTATAAGGAGTTCTCCCAACCTATCCCAAGGTCCATGTTTCAGTGGCAGAAGCCAGCTTTCCCTTCACCATGGAACACACCCTTGAATGCCTTCCACCTGTGTCCAGGGAACAGAAATTGTGCTGCACTCAGTTACAGTCTAAGGTTCAACTCCCAAGTTTATAATCCTGTCTCAAGATTAACTATTCTTTTTTTTCAGAACTGATTGAAAATATCCATACTTAATAATAGGGAAGCTACCCTTGAAAATATTCATACTTAATAATAGGGAAGCTACCCTTGAAAATATCCATACTTAATAATAGGGAAGCTACCCTTTGGTCCAAACAGGATAGTTATATTATAACATACTAATGGGGTATTTGTTAAACAAGCCAAATACAGATAGAGCATAAAGCGATTGCTTTACACCATAGCCTTGAATGGCAAAAAAAAAAAAAAAAAGGGACAACTCTTTTAATGTTTAATCTTTCTCAAAGTCTGGGTAGCTTAGTAACAGTTCACAATAAAATGACAATATGCAATAGGGGTGAGCATTTCTAAATCTAGCCCAACCTCAGGTTATTATGTATTTCTATTTCCAAAAAAGAAAAAAAATCAAACTATGCCATCCATTTGGCAGCAAAATCATTAGGCACAATTGATATAAACTATATGTATTTAAAGTGTATAATTTGAAGTTTGGCCCTACCTAGGTATGTCCTCATAAACCACCAACATAATGATGATGGTGTGTCTATTACCACCACCACCCCCAAATTTCCTTGTGCTTCAGGATAGCTCCTGCTTCCTGCTATATGTACCAGCATGTTTCATTGAGCAGAACAATTTTACAATTCATCCATGTTGTTATACTTTGCAATTGTTCATTACTCCAGTGAGAAGTAGGCATTCTGTAATTTATCTGTTCGCCTTTTAAGTGATATTGTACTTCTTTTCATCTTCTTACTATTGCAAGTAAAAGTCTATGAAAACTTGAAGTCTCGGCATTAATAAGAGTTCTCATTTCTCTTGGTAAATACCTAGGAGTGGACTGGTTGAGACATCTGGTATTAAGTGTTTTGATTTTTAAGAAACTGCCTGTCGTTTTTTTTGCCAAAGTGATCACTCCATTCTCCATTTCACCAGTAGCTTATGAAAATCCCAGTCGCTGCACGCCATTGTCAACACTTGCTGTAGTCAATCTATTACAATTTAGACACACTAGTAGATGCCTGAAGTGATGGAGGCAGCAGAAGCCCTGGCATACAGTGACCAGAGTCGGAGGCAAGGAGGCAGAACAGAGGAGCAGTGCCAAGAAGTGAGACTGGGAGGTGGAGCACAGGGCAGGCTTCCTGACCTGTGGAGGCAAAGGACAGGGACCACATGACCAAGGCTGAAGAACAAAGAAAAACCTGGCTGCTGCCTGAGGAGAGGTGTTGCTGTGTGAATTCCTAACAGTATCCTTCATGTTCGAGGACCTGGCTGATAACCTGTTAAATTATCCCGAATAGTGAGTTTTGTCTGTGAGTCCTGCAGTGACAAATGATGGAACTTGCAGAAAAGTCTTTTTGAGGAAGTAGAGTACAGGAACACATTGGGCAGAGACCTAGGCATGTAGGCACATCTGACATCGGGCTTGTGGCAATCAGCCTTATGCTGGTTCTCCGGTTGATTGAAGCTGTGAGAGGTCAGATGTGATCTCCCAAGGTCACTTTCTCACCATGGTATTTTCAATCACCTCACATGCATATGAAAGTAAACAATGGCAAAGGAAGACAGCAAAAGAATGAGTTCTTTTCTATTAGGTGTGGAGGAAAAAAATTAAAACTCCCGTGGATTTTCAGAAAGACAAACAAATCTATCTTGATAAGTGCAATTCCTGGAAAAAGTACAGCCAGAATGCTTCTGGGAATCAGGAGGTCAAGACTCCATCTTACATACTCTGGACATACAAGGGGGGGTACTCAAAAAACCTAGAACTTTTTTAAAGCTATGTATATAAATTGTGTTACAAAACAACCTCAACACCTTCAAAGTACTCTCTGTTACACTTAATATATTTGTCAAATCTGTGATTACATTCTGGAAAGCATTTTTTTTTAAATCTTCTATTTGGATAACTGAAAGTAACTCCCTCTTTTTTTTTCTTCACTCTTCCATGTCTTCAAATTGTTGTGCTTTCATGTCCCTCTTCATTCATGGAAGCAAAAAAAAAAAAAGTCGCACAGCACAGTGTATTAGGTGTGTGGGGCTAGAGAGGCATGCTGCTCTGTCCAAGACTGGCTGCACAAGCAGGCGCATCGTCGTAGCAGTACCAATCCCTTGTCTGCCACAAATCAGGCTTTTGTCACACACTGTTACCTAATCTTTTCAGAACCTCTAAATAGAAAGCTTGATTAACAGTCGGACCTGGTGGAAAGGTACTACACGTCGATATTTTCCTCCATTTAGGAAGCTGACAAAAGTCCAGAATGAGGTTTGTCATCAATCAACATGTCACCAATTGTTTAAATTAAGAAAACCACACGTGCACTTGAGTTTTGCCCATAGTACTGTCTTTGTAAGCTATGTTCAACAGCACAACCATTTCTGTAGCAATGTTCCCGGAGCAGGAGGTAACATTTCACACACTGTTGTCTTAAATTAACTCAGCCATCACAAAAACCGAGGTTTGAGCAAAACTGTTTTCATGAAGACACCATTGTGACCAGAGAGAACATTCTCAGGCAACGCCACTAGGTGCACTTTCAGAGCCAGTGGCTGGATGCTTCCCTAGCAGAGGTGGGGCAAAGAGTATGAGCTACAAAAGCTCCACTCTGCTCACCCCGATTCCGGTTTAGGGGCCAGTAAACCCTTGTATTATCAGGAGAGACGAGTGCCTGACAGTGGTTCATTCTGTCATGCATGGTTGCCATGAGTCTGAACCAGCTGGATGTAACTGACAGCAGCAGTAGATTGGATAATGACAGCTCACTGTAGATTAAATTTTAATTTCTCTAATGCTTAATCCTGTAGATGTCCTTTTATGTTCATTTTGCATATATATGTATATGTATACATATATGTGTGTGTGTATATATTCTGGTGAAATGACTACCCAAAATATTTCGGCCATTTAAAAATGTGGTTATTTTTGTTTTATCTGAGTTTTGAGAATTATTTACATGTTTACAAGTCATCATAAGTTATGAAACTCTTCAATATTTTCTCTTGCTTTGTTATTTGTCTTTCTGTTCTCTTAAGAGTCTTTTCAAGACCATACGTTCTTAATTTTTATGAAGTCCAATGTATAAATTATTTTTTCTATTTGGGATACTGTTGGTATCATAACTAAGAAGCATTTGCCTAATACCAGCTTTGAAAAATGCAAAGCGTTTCCCCAGGTTATTATCTTTCAGTTGTTTCCTAGATTTGCAAAACTCATTATGAGTTCAGTTTTGTATATGGTGCAGGACTAGTGTCAAAATTCAAAATTTTTTCTTGAGAATTATTAATCAGATTATGTTGGTAGCACACAAAAAAAGGTTCTTTCTCCATGTACTTTTGCTGAAAATCATTTAAAACTGTGTATGACCTATTTCTGGATTTCCTCTATCTGTTTATTTGGTTTATTTATCTAATTTAATGCCATTACACACGACCTTGATATTATGGATCCATAATTAGTCTCGAAGTCATGTGGTATAAATCTTCCAAATGTGTTCCCCTTTTCAAAAATGTTTTGGCTATTCTACATCCCTTGTGTTTCTATATGAATTTTTGAAAACAGTTTAGTAATTTCCACACATATACAGCACCTTCTAACTATAGATATATTTGGATAAAATTGTTATCATAACACCATTTAGGATTCTTATTCATGAATATGGTATAAATTTCCATTCACTTAGATAATTTAAGTTTTTAAATGGAAATTAAGTTTCTTAGATCTTAACTGCTCTACCCACTCCCTGATTGCTCAACAATACAAACAGACAAACTTATGGACAAGGGATTTGAATAGACATTTCAGCAAAGAAGACATTCAAATGGCCACCAAACAAAATGTTAAGCACATTCCCCATAAGAGATATGCAAATCAAAACGGCATCTCACTTCCATAGGATAGATTAAAATCAACCATCAAGTTAACCCATCAACCACAAAGCAGAAAATAACAAAAAGTGATGCATTGATAGGAAATTGGAAAGCCTATCTATTGTTGGTGGGAACATAAAATGCCATAGCCCTGTGGCAAATAATGTTGCGGTTCCAAGGAGAACTGAAAATAGAAGTAGCTTAAGACCCAGTCATTCCTCTCCTAGGTATGTAGAGATATGGACACAAATATTCATTGCAGCAATATTCACAATAGCCCAAAGTTGATGCCTATCGCAGATGAATGGCTAAATAAAAGGTGTCCATACATATAATACAAAATTTTTTTTAAAAATAGAATATCACTTGCCTAGTAGGGAGATGAAGTCTTCATATAGACTACAATATGGATGGTACTTAAAAATGATATGCTGAATTAAATAAATTAATCAAAAAAGACACACATTTCAAGATGAAGGTTTCTTAGTGGTTATCAGGGGCTGGAGTAAGGGAGAAATCAGGGAGGGACATTCTTGCTCATGGAGTAATAAATTTTAGTTTACAGAGTTGATAAATTGTATTGATTAAGGGTAAAGCTGTCGAGACAATGATTATGACTACCAATAAATTGTACACGTGTGAAGATTTGAATTGCAAAAGTTGTGTGATAGATACATGTGCAATATGACTTAAAGAGGAGTCACTGCTGAAGCTACTTATGTATAATGAAGCACTTCACGGAAGTTGGTATCTTGATTTGGCTACTTAGAATCATGAGACAACCCAGTGAATTGGCCTACTTATGTGTCTACTGCTTCTGTTCTACTTTTTAGATTGGTATGCAGTGTCTAGGATCTCTACCCAAGGACCACAATTGGTATCTATTCACCTGGAAAAACAGGGAGATAAGGAAAGTCAGGAACAGGAGGAGGGAGCAGAATGTGTGTGGATTATTGTCTCCCTGGACAACTGCCATCTTTGCCAGGAAAGCAGAGCAGGTAGTTCCCTGCTGCCATCACTGAACACATCACTGAACACACAAGGGTTTTACCCCGGAGGCCTTAATCCAAAGAAGGAGAATAGGAGTAGGCTAGAGTTTCAAATTGTTGGGACTCCAGACTCCCTAGATCAACGTCAAAACTTTCAGCAACCTGACCTGAGATCACCTCTCAATCTTGAATGCAGATACTCACTAACGTGTTCTTAAAAAGAAGGTGCTTTAGCTTAACTAGTAAGAAAAGTCTGCCTTGAGCTTGCTCTTTTAAGAATTGCTTATGTGCGGTCCAGTTGGCAGCTGCAACTCTCAGGATGAGGCTGGGCCAATGTGCTTCTGGTGCTGGAGGAGAAACAACGTGGAGGGGAGAATGACTGCGCAGCTCCAACAGTGCCATCATGTCACTGAATGTCGATATGATAGAATTAGTGTATGTTTTTGTAGAACAATAAGTGAATGACATTCAAAAGTAAAAGACGTTTCCTATCGGGAAGAATGCTCATTCTCTGGACCTTCATATGCACCCCTACTGATCTACTACAGTGGTTCTCAACCTATAGGTCCAAATGACCCTTTCACAGGGGTCACCTGATTCATAACAGTAGCAAAATGACAGTGATGAAGTCGTAGCAACAAAAACAGTTTTACGGTTGGGGCGTCACCACCACGTGAGGGACTCTTTTAAAGGGTCAAGGCATTAGGAAGGTTGAGAACCACTGTTCTAGTATATAGTCAGAATGGGGAACCTGGTTTGTATGTAACGTTAACATTCCACTTCCCCATTACTCCATGGAAATCTAGAACTTGGAATTTGTAAGTTATCTGTCACATGGAAGGCTCCACCTATCTTTTCCCTTTGACATGGAGAATGATGACTGTCTGAAAGTCGAGCCCGGTTCTGCTCAGGTGATTTACAGCCTGAGGAAGAGGACAGAAGCACCTACTAATAGAGCTCATCCATTGTGCGGGAGTGGGAGAAAGATGGGGCTTTCTATTCCCACAAAGAGTTCCAGTCTCCGAAACTCACAGAGGTAGTTCTATGCTGGGTTGGAGGGTGGCGAGGAATCAATACTGACTCCAGGACAGTGAGTTAGTTGTGGTTTCATCGTGCCTGAATTCAGATTGATCAAGAGAGTAGAGGAGGGGCAGAGTGGGAGAAAGATGGATCTGCTTTGGCGCCCAATACAGTGTTCTCAGCCTCTGGGGAAGGTGTCCTAATAGATACTAATCTCTTAGAAATTTTATGAGTCGGATGAACAATTCCTTCTTCTTTGGGGGTTGAATGAAGGAGAAAGTACGGAAAGAACCCAACAGAATTAAAGTATCTTCTCTAAGAAGTAAAATTGTATTCCCTGCTTGTTCCCTCAGGAGTCCACAGGTAATGCAAATGGTGAAGCACGAGACCAAAGGTTGGTAATATGATTGGAATGCATCTAGGAGCCCCAGTGGTGTTGTAGGATGAATGGCTGTTAACTGCAAGGCCAGCAGTTCAATATCCCCAGCCATTCCATGTGAGAAAGATGAAGCTGTCTACTCCAAAGATGGACCTTCTACTCTTGTCATGATTTCCAGTCTTGGAAACTCCCAGAGGCAGTTTCCATCCTGTACTAGATGGTCCCTAAGAATAGGAACCGACTAGTAGGCCATGAGTTTTGTTTGAGAGGTGTCTCTGGAGATAGAACTGGAGATCTGCTTACTAAAAGTCACCCCCTTGCAGTCCCCCAGAAGCTTCTGTTCACAGGGCTCCTTGTGAGTTGGAGGAGACTGAAAGATAACAAAGAACAAAAGCATGAGATTTCAAGTGCTCTTCTTTCTGCTGTACAATGTTCACAGAGGATCCGAATGCTGGGAGAATGCACGGCCATATTCCAAGCGCCAGGAACAACCCAGGAACCGAGCAGGCCCTCTTTTCTGTTTGCCCGTTTCATCCCAAAATGCCGAGAGTCACAGTTTTCTTCTTCCAATTTCTAAATGGTCATGTCCTAAAGCACAAAATCTGCCGATACATTTTCATCTAACCCTGGATAAACTTCCAGCAGTCGAGGTCATATAGTGTACTTAAAGTACAGAATGACCTCCCCAAGACGGTACTTTTTCTTTATTGCAGTGTGTCCAAGAGGAGGTCTCTGAGATTGGACTGGCAGACTGTGATCTCTAAACTTACCTCCAATTAGTAGCTGGGGGCTTTTGGGCAAAGACTTACTCTGGATTTCTGTTTTACTTCTCCTGAAATGGGAGTAGTGATGATACCAAGTTCAGTGGGAAACTGGGATGATTAAAGGAGGTCATTATTATAGGAGAATTTCAGGGAGGTCTGGCCCAAGGGAAGCAAGCAATACACACAAGCTATTGTTTTTACGTAAATAAATACATGAGTTGCTGTTTCTCTATTTTTTCTGATGGAAAGCATTTGGCAGGGAAGAGATGAAATGTTCTTTAGCAGGGTTGAAGGCCAGTGTACAGGCTGAGACTGGAGACATGTAGTATCAGTTTGCTGAGACTGGCTATCCAGGCACAAGGCGGAGGGAAATGAAGTGGCCAGTTGGCTTTCAGAACGCAAGGACTATGCGTTTTTCACAGACAAAACGGCAGCAACTCGCACCAGTGCCTGACACATGGAAGATACTTAATATTTGCAGGAATTATAAGCAAATACATGGATCGTGGTATAGCGAACTGGGAGCCCGCTTCCAGAGGACAGAGCTCTCATGCTGGAAAGAAAGGCGGCTCCCCAAGGACAGAATGGAAAATCACCATTCTGGTTCTGAAACCAAGCAAGAGGGGGGCCATCTGTTCATCCTTGGCCAACTGCCTTCTTTTCTCGCCTCTCAACACTGTCCCCCAGAAGTTTCCCAGAGGGGCTAATTCTCACTATCTTGGATTCCTGTAATATTGAAGCCTTTTCCAAATCTTTTCCTGCAAAGCATCAGGAGGCTCTCGCTCTCTCCGAATTAAGAATCCCGGATCTGGATCTCATGTGGGTCTGACAGTTTACAGTGTGGTGCTATCACCCCAGAGACCTTGGCCTTCATCTCCCAGCGCAGATCCCTCAGCCACACCTCCTTCTGAGTTGAGTCAGCCAGTGGGTCCCTTTTTGAATTCCCCGGAGGCTGTAGGAGGGAAATCGCCACAGTCCTGGGCTGTCGGACCAGCCAGGGAAACTCGGAGATGTGCGCGGGTCTGTGTCCCCCATTACCACGTTCTCTCACTCTCTTGCTCTACCGAAAGACCCGCCGGACTTCAGGGATCCTGGCAGTGGGTTCCAGGGGGGCAGCCGTGCCACAGCATAACTTTGCTGGTCCTGCGCCCTCGCCGATGGTGAGCCTGGGGGCCCAGCGGGCCTGGGGGAGACTCCCTAGAAAGACAGTGCTCATGGGCCATCTTCTCCGAGTCTCCCACTTAGTCAAATCTCATGCACCTTCCTAGGCTCAGGGTCCCCCTGAAAGGAATTCTGGCCAGCACAAATAAAAAGTGCAAAAATCCTCAGCGACTTAAGCGTTTGTTGTGTGTGTCCATCCGCGCTCGTGCAAAATCTCCCAACGTCACGGTCGGCCATCCGGACAGGCGCGCCCAGAAATCCGCTCTGGTGTCCAGGGATTTCCCCTACCGTGCTCCAGCATCTTCGTGGAGGTAGGTCTGGGGCTTTCGTAAAGCGCTGTGGCAGCAGGAATGGGCTGCGATTTCGCCTTCACCAACGCCCCCAGCCCCCTCCTCCGGCGAGCAGTCCCGAGCGCCGGGGTGGCCTTCCAGTTCTCGGTCGCCCGGGCGAACCCTCTTTCCCCGGCCACAGCCAGCCAGCCAGCCGCGCCCGCGGCGACCCCTCTCGCCCAGCCGCGGGCTCCCGCCTGGGCCCGGGTGGTGGGTGGTGCAGGCGCCGCCCCCACCTTCCCCGGGGGCCCCCTGGAGAGCCGCGCGCGGGGCAAGGGCGAGAGCGCGCGCGCGCGTGCGCGCGCGTGCGGCTTGGCTGGGGAAGTCTCCTTCCCGGAGAGCTGCGGAGTGCCGCGGGTGGAGAGTCTCCCGGAGCCCAGCATAAGCCACCCCAAGCACGAGAGCCTCGGAGAGGGGAAACAAAACTCCCAAACCAAACCCAGACCGTAGAATACAAGAAGAAGGAAGGGGCAAGGCCGTTTCCCCAAGGGCTAGGTATCCACCGGGCCTCCTGGAGCGGGGCGGAGGTGCAGTGGGCAGGCGGCCGCCGCGGCTGGTCTCCCGGACTTGGAAAGACGCCTTTCCCCCTTTCGGGAGGAGGGAGGTTAGAGACTTGCAGGAGAGTGCCACTTGCTCGAGGCACTAGCAGGGAGGAGAACTCGGGGGTAAGTAGCGCTCGGGCACTGGAGCGGGCAAGGGGGAGGGGGAGGGGGCCGTAGTGGGACCAGAATGAGAGGGCAGGGAATGAATGATGCCCCCAAAACAAAAAACCATCCCCCAAATTCGCGGCGGAGGGGGCGGGCAGCGCCGCACGCCCCCGCCGAGTCCCGGCCGGCCTCCCGCGCCGGCTCGCCGGGCGGGCGCGAAGTTCCTCGGAGGAGACGGGAAAGTCGCGGGTCCCGAGAGCGGGCGGGGCGGGGCGCGGCGCGGAGCCGGCCGCCCGGGGCTGGGGCCGAGCGGGCGGCGGCGGTGGCTCGTGGCTCGGCCGCTCAGCCCCGCTCCTCTTTATGGCCGGTTGGGCCTCACTTCCCCGCTGGGCCTCCCGCCCGCGCCCCCGGGGCTCGGGGCTGACGTGGGGCCCCCTGCGGCGGCGGGGCCGCTCACCTGGCCGAACCTCCCCCTCCCGCTCCCGCCCCCACCTGCCTCCGCCTCCCCGCCGAGCCGGGAAGCGTCGGGATCCGTAGGCGAGGAAATAACGACCCCTGCAGTTGCATTGCGGAAAATCGCGGCGGCGGCGGCGGCGGCGGCGCGAGTTGCGGGCGAAGGCTTCGAGGCGGCTGGGGGTGCCGGGGAGCCCCGGAAAAGAGGCAGCCGAGGCGCGGAAAGCGCGCGCTCCCGACGTGTAGCACCCTCGGGCCCCCGACGCAGCCCCGTGCCTGGCCCCTCGCCGTTCGCGCGGGCGGTCCGGGGCGCGCGGCGCCAGCCCGGCGCGGAGGAGCTGGGAGGGTCGGCGGCGGCCGCGGGTCGGGGCCGGCACTAATCCCTGCCTCTCTCTGTCTCTGTCTCCCTGGCGGCGGCGGCTCCTCCCCCGCCCCCCCGCAAGCAGGAGGAGAACGGCCCCGGAGCGGAGCTGCCACCCTGTGACCATGCCCCGGTGAGGGGGCCGGACTTCGAGGGCAACTTGGCGCGGACTGCTGGGGCTTAGCGAGAGGCGAGCTGCCGGGGCCCGCAACTGCACGGCGCGGCCCGGCGGGGGGCTATCGTCTATGTCTTCTTGGGGCGCCAGGCGGATCGGGGTCTCGCTTGTGCAGGAAGAGCCCGGCGCGGGTGGCTTCAGGTGGCTGCCGCCGCCGCCGCCGCCGCGAGTGCTGTTGCCGCCGCTCGGACCAGGAGCAGAGGCGGGCGAGCGGGGAGACCTCTTGGGCAGCGAGGCACCGGACATGTGTCAGCACATCTGGGGCGCTCAGCCGTCGAGCCCGAGGGGAGATTTGCCGGAACAATTCAAACTGCGATATTGATCTTGGGGGGGTGACTGTCCCTGGCCGGCTGTCGGGTGGGAGTGCGAGTGTGTATGTGTGCGCGCTGTGTCGGGCGCCCCCCTCCCCCCCTGTCTTCCCGTCGAGTGATGCGCTTGGAATGAGAATCGGAGGATGGAAATAGTCTGGGAGGTGCTTTTTCTTCTTCAAGCCAATTTCATCGTCTGCATATCAGGTAGGGGACGCGCGGGAGTCGCGGGTGGGTTGGGGCTGTGCTGTCTTGGTCGCAGTGGTCTGGCTTTTAATGTGTTGCCACTGGAGAAGCCTCCCTGGGTTGGAGGGGCGGTGGCAGCCACCTTTCCTGGCCGGTGGGGTTGCTGCCTTGGGAATTAAAAACCTTCTGAGCCAGAGGAGTGAGTGTGTGTGTGTGTGTGTGTGTGTGTGTGTGTGCGCGCGCTGGAGGCGGTATGTGTGTGGAGGAAGAAGGGATGAAGATGAGAGAGAAGAGGCAGAGGGATGTTGTATTTCGACTGCTTTCCTGGTGCGAAAATATGAGCCTTGGCAGCCTCCCACCCCCACCCCCTGGCTTTCAAAGTTCCCAAACTCGGTGGTGCCCCACTGGCAAAATGGATGCAGATCCCCTGCTCTGGTATCCAAGCAATTGCAAGAGACTGCAGGAGGCTGCGGGGTTGGAGAGCACCCATAGGGACCTATAACATTGTCCCTTCAAGCCTTCCCTGGACACACCAGGGCCAGCTGTGAGGTCTGACACCTGGTACAGCACCACCTTCACCCTAAATAAAAGAACTACCCATCTGAAACCACACTGTCATAAAATATCCATTGAGATCACACGCCTGTTTCATTCCCAGTGGCAAGGTTGCGCAGGTTCTGATGATTCACAGATCCCAGGCCACGGCGCCAGCCTGAGGTGAAAAGGGTGGGAATGGTGCCCTGCCTGTGCTTGTGATTCTGGGTGTCTGGAGGGATTCCTATTTCTGAGCAGTGTCTTTGTTGGTGCAGGAAGTCCGGGAGGGGTGGCAGTGGGGAGTGGAGAGGCTGCTCTAGAGCAGTGAGTGGGGGGGGGGGGGTGCTCTCCCCAAGGACCAGCAGTCTTCCCCCATTTCATTGGCTCCTCCTATTAATAGTGCCCACCCCACTTTCTTTCCCACCTGCTATTTAAACACCCAAGCAATGCCCCTTTGCAGCTTTCCCCTCTGCCTGCATTTCCTCTGCAGAATTGGGGAGTCAGCCAACTTCTCATGAAGTCACCTAAGGAGGGGAACAGAAACTCTGCCCCTTGGAGAGAAAGCATTGGAAAGGCTTTTCAGTGGAGGGACCTGGGCCCAGCCCTTTTCTTTTGCTCTCCTCCTCCCCACCCACTAAGCCAGGCTGGGTTCTGAGTGTAGGAAAAAACCATTAACAACACTTGTTCTACCCCCCTCCCCCTCCCTGGACCCAGCTGCTGATACTACTGTTTGTTTTCAGCCTTCTCCACCTCAGGCAGGAATAGGGAATCTGCCATCTGAAATTGCTCTCTGGGACTTGGCTTCCCCTTTACTGCTTCATGTGAGACTTTGGCAGTGAGACATTGCTGTGTTTTCACCACCTGTCTCTTCTGCTAAAGGGACCCTCCCTTTCCTGCATTTAAGAGGGAACAATCCCAGCTGACTTATAAGGGCTTATATCTGCCACTGGACCAGCGATGTTCTGGGTGGCATCTCATATGTCTCATTGTAAAATTCTTTCTTTTTACTGTGTCTATTCCAAAGTCTCCTTCCAGTTTCAGGACATTTCACTAGTTATGAAATAGCCTTCCTCGCTCCCTCTCCTCTCCCATCGTCAGGATGAAAGGAAAACTAACACAAGCCAGACACAGTCTGCTGAGCTCCTTTAAGATTTACAAAGGGTTGGCATTCACTGAGCCTCTGGGTCCCACCCTCCACTCCCCCACTCCTCTACCCCAGCATCTCTTCTGCCCCTAGTTCACCAATTCTGCATCCAGTCAGCTGGGGGACCTGCTGAGGAAGGCCCTGTCTGTAGCCTCCCAAAGAGGCATCCACGAGATCATGGTCACAGCTCTATTTAATTTGGTCCATCAGCAACTAAATTATTTAAATGATAGCGTTAGGAGGGGTGGTTTTTCAGTAGAGGAGGGGTGCTTTCTGCCTGTGATTTTACGAAATACCGTAGCCAACATGGCTCTCAGGAGGGAATAAAAGCCTAAGCAGGCTTGCTAGCTATTTGCTGAGCACAAAACTAGGTTAACGTTGCAAATGCCTAGTTAGAAGCTGCATTAATTTGCACTTTATGAAGACACTTAGACCGAGAGGCAGCATTATATGCTCTGTAGTTACACATCCGTCGCATAACTTCAAAAAGCCCTCCAGAAGCAAAACTCCTCACCAAGGGAGCCAGCAGTCTAACCCTGACTCACCTTTGCCACCATTTGGGGGACTCAGACTCCTCCCTTTCACCATCTGACAGCCTCCAGAGTGCGTCAGTGTGGCTCAGGGAGTTTCCTGGGCTTCTCATCCCTGTAGTTGGCCATGATTTACCGTTTTAATTTACTCGTGACTGAGCTTTCACCAAAAGGTACACAACCTTGTGCTCTCAGATGCTACTGAATCTTTAACAAAGAGCCAATTTGAAGCAAAGACACCTCTCTATCCTCCTTGGGTGCTTCTTTGGACTGAGCAGGCCGTTCGCAGTGACTGTCGTCTCTGGAGATGGAGTCATTCCTGAGGCTTCTCAGGGGAAAGCAAATCCACAAAAGTCAGTGGCAGAAACAGATTGCAGAAGGAAATGCTGGTACTTGATTTGGTCCAAGGAAGGTAGGTTGACTGCATCCCACTGGGTAAGGGTTTCTTTCAGAGACAGTAATGGCACTCTGTAGCTTTGTTTGTTAACCAGAGGGCCCTCATAATGCTCCCCACACTGCATGCCTTCCCCAAATTGAAAGACTGACTATCCAGGGAGGTCCGCCCCCCCCCCCCTTGATTTGTCTGAATATATTGCTTAGAACTCAGAGGCACCTGGACTTGGCATATGATACCTCTTTAGTTAGACTTTTGTTGTGATGAAGCTGTCAACCAATGGGGCTGAGGGTCTGCTGTATAGCCTGGTTCAGCTAGCTTCTGGGAAAGTAGCCTTGAGAGATTGCATCAATTTGGCCTGTTTAATGACAACACAGCTCGGCTATAGAGGGAAGGCTAGGGCCGGGGAATGTCCCTGGCTCTCCATTAAATGCAGATCTCATCTTACTGAAAAAGTATGGTACCCAGGATCTGAAGGGGAAAGAAGGCAGAGAGAGGAGAGAGAGAGAGAGAGAGAGAGAGAGAGAGAGAGAGAGAGAACGAACAAGCGCTTCAGGATGATTTTTCTCTGTGCTAGCAAGAACGCCATCCTCGGCCTACAAAAGCAGTTCAGATCAGCAAGAATGAATGCTTAGCAGCTCGAGGAGAGAATTTCCTGGCCCAAAGACAGCTGCCTGATTTAATTTACACGATGCATCCTACTTTCCCCTTATGTAACCTCTCTTCGTTGTCAGTTTATTCCCAGTAATATGAGTAGCAATAGCCATTGACTGGAGTTGAGTTGTCTCCGTTTATGTTTTTTGCGTGATATTGCACGATTGTTAGATCATTTGTTTTTGGAAGTGGTGGGGTGTTTTTTTCAAATGAGGCAGCCCAAACCCAAAGATTCCAAGCTGGGAGTTCCACACCCAGATTTAACTGACTGAAATATATATGTCAATATATCATTTCTGATTCAAGATTTCTTTCTAATGATCGTGCTTCCATCATTTCCCCTGCTACGATGTCTTCAAATGAAAGAATACAGACAGTTTGTTAAATGAACATTTGTACAGTTTTGGAGGTGGGAGTGTGGGGTGACTCTGGTTTAAAGGTAGAATGAAGGTAAACTTGGGTTGTAGCTAACTTTGTCAGTCCACTACATGAGTTGGTCATTCAAGTTTGTTCCCACTGTCCTGGGGTCAGGAATCCCTATGAGCAAAGGGTGTTTTAGGCATTATTTTCTTCATCTGAAGACTAAAATGCTTTCTTTCCATTTCTTTGGGAAACTGGTGTCATGAGACACATCCTGAACGTTTGTTTTATGACTTAAATGAGATACCATCTCTAGTGGCTGTCTTGGTCCAATCTGGTGCATCATAAGCTTGCAGTCTTAGTATATTTGATTATAAATCTGACTTTAGGTTTGTGAGTTCATGGTGACATAGAAGATCTGCCTTGTCTACCTTCTTTCCTAGCCAATGCATTTAAAGGTAAAATTAGAAAATGAGCACCAACCAAGAAAGTACTGGTTAAAGAATTTTGAAAAGGTCTCATCATTTTCCTTTCCATGCAAATGAGACAGGTGGCATTAGACTTTGGTGCCATCATGAAGATATCCCTGATAGAATCCTGTTGGAAGGAGGCTTGGGAAGTTTCCTAGGTAGTGCTTGCCATGGAGAAGGGCAACAGAATTCACTTCTCTTTGTTCCTATATTTTAACTCCGTATAGAAGCAACCTTAAAGCAGCCAGAATCACAAGCTGCATATGGCTTGGAATTTGAAGAGACCCTTACGTAAGAAAGAGCCCCTCTCAACAAAGAACAGTTAGCAGATTCCCTCCAAGCATTATAGCCTGTTTGAATTCAAATTTCGCATATGATAGCACATACCTTGGTCCCTGACTGATACTCCTGGCTTCACAGAGGAGAAAATCAAAAGTGGGCTCTGAGAATGTATGAAGCCACAGGGGACAACAGCAATGCCAATGTGGGGGACAGCTCTGTTTTGTGGGCGCCAAAGGGCCATTAAAGTGCTCCAGCTGTGCAAGAGTCTGCATCTAACATTCTGTACCTGACACTCCAACTTTCCACCTGAAGGACACATTGAATAACTGAACCCGGGAATCAGGGTAGGAAGAGATTTCCTCATCAGAAACCCAAACTCATCACCATAGAGTTGATGCTGACTCAGCAACCTCATAGACCAGAGCGGCTCCGTCAGCCTTCTGAGGGTGCAAGCCTTTATGGAAGTAAACAGTCTCGTCTTCCTCCTGTAGAGGCACTGCTGGGTTGGAACTCATGACCTTGCAGTTAGCAGCTCAGTACTTACCCCATACTAGAGTCCTTAAGAAGAGAGCTTGGTGCTAAAAATATGTACGGTAGGTCATTATAGAAAGAGTATGGAAGTTAAAAGACACCTTTGATCTTGCTCTACTTTGATTACCTTTATGGCTGTGCAATTCTAGCCTCTTAACACCTTAATTTCTCAATCCGTAAAATGGAAATCATATTACTAGTAGGCTTAAAAAAACTGATGGGAAAATTGTTTTTAAATCCATTTAGCCATGAACCTTTTGAAACCGCCTTATGTTCTCTTTGAAGATGTGTTGAGGAAAGCACCAGGGAGTGATCATGAGCATCCTGTGTGCTCTGTAAATGTCAAATGCCCATGTCTTTCCCATATAATGGAGTCATCCACCCCTGCAATATGATTGGGAAAGTAGAATTGAGACACGGACTCACACTGTTGAGTGATTGAAACACTATGAACAATACTTAGTTGTTATGCTCTTGTTATCAAAGTAAAGCTGTAGGACATAAAATGTAGATATTATAAACCTGAGGGGTAAAGCACAAGTGGTGTAGAAGGGAGGAACGTGAATTTGGAAGGAAAGGAGTGTATTCGAGGTTCATATAGCAGAGTTGAAAGTTGTTGTATCAGCAAAACGAGGGAAATAGGAAGGAGTTAAATCTGAAATCAAGTCCACAAGGGTTTTTACTCAAGGTCCAGTTCATACATGCATGGGTGTATGCCAAACAAATATGTCTTTAAGCGTGTCTCTCTGATGAATGGATGACTGCAGACAAGTTTTCTCACTAGTACACTTGTCCTAGTCTCATTAGGGTTCCTTCAGAATCAAGAGCCAATCCAAACAGTAGCTTCCAAAGGGATCAGCTGGGACAGCTCTATTCAAGGCTTCATTATTAGCCCAGAAGGCTGTTTGCTGTTTGTGGGGATTCCTAAGGGACCTTCTTTATATATTTTCTCAGAGGACACAGAACAATCATCGAAGCTTATTAGGAAGAAGTTTTAAGAAAATTGAAACTGTATTGGTGAGAAAAAGGCCAGTAAAGTAGTGTCCAGATTTTTGGTATGTGCATTACTACAATATACCTGCTCCTTTTAAGGGTAGCCAAGGTGCCCCGCAGGCACTTAATTGGGGGACCTTGACAAATCTAAATTGTACCCTGCTTTTGCTCCTCCAGACTTCTTTTTGATCCCCAAATTTAAGAACACTTAAGAGAAGCATGATTTGAGTCTCCCAGGAAAGCTAAAACTGTCATCTTGACTTGATGTAAACAGAAGGCAGAACATTTTGGGGAGGGAATTCTTAGAGATGAAAACACTCCTTACAAAAGTGTATAGACTGAAGTGAAAGCTATTTTGACAAACAATAGCTTCACATTTTGATATTTTTGCTTAACAAAGATTTCTATGAATTTGTAGCAATACTCTGACTTATTCTTGTATTGTACAGGCCATCCCAACTAGAATAGAAGGTTCTGTTTAAGAGACACAAGGAATATTAGGCTGAATCTACATAGGAAGGTGATGAATGGAGAGACTATGAAGTGCCTTAATTTGTTTAATCTCATTATGATTTTTTTCTGATTATGGATCCTTGCATTGGTTCAGTGGACTGACTTTGGTCAAAAATAAAAGTTGTTTGAAATTCTAGTGTTCCTCTGGATTTTAAGTTTACACTGAACATCTCCAATTGTTATGTTATACTTTGCATAGGTTGTAGCCTAATTGTAATTGTATGCAGTTGGTATTTCGGGGAAAGGCTTCAGCTCTCTCACTTGTAAAATGGAGAAGGTAGTTACCTCTGAATATTGATCCTCTAAGGTGAGTGTAAGGGTAAAAAAACACAATCTGTCATGCCTAGCATGTATCTGAAACACAGAAATCACAGGCCCAATGATAATATGTCTCAAATGAGAATAATCATGGATTTGAAAGCCAAGAGAGGACAGAGTTTGAATACTCCTACAGCACTCATTTTCCATGATCTTGGAAAATTACGTAAGTTCTCTGAGCCCTTGCTTTCTTTTCTCTTAAATGATTACTAGAAAATATGATCTTGAACTCCTCACATAATACCTGGCACATCGTTGCCACTTAACGAAGGCGATCTGCCCCAGAAAATCATCGCCGTTGTCATCAATAATGCTTGTTGTTGACACTTGAGACTTGTTTTTTAAATTCCAATGATTTATACAGCCTGTTTCTCCTTTTTATTTTTAATAAAAATACTTTGATGACTTACTCTATGCCAGGTAATGGGATATATAAGAATGAGGGACACCAATAGATAATGTCTACAAGGTGGCTCACACCCTGATAGAGCTGTGTACAAAGTGCTTTGGGAGTAGAATGGAAGTACAAGTGACATGTCATTGTTGTATTGGGATGGAAAGGAGGAAAGATTTTTAAAGGAGAAGAGATTTGAACTAGACCCAGAGAAGATGCATGAAATTTCAACAAGAGAAAACTAAAAGAAAGCAATCCCCGAGGAAAGACTACTATAGTTTAAAGATGAGAGAGATGGATATCGGAGCATTCAAAGAATGAGCTAATGGACACGCGATCGGTGTGTTCAATCAAATAAATAACTGGAGACTCAAGCTCACTCTCCTTGAGTCAACGCTCACTCATCGTAAACCTTTAGGATTGAGAAGAGCCTGCCTCTGTGGGTTTCTGAGACCGTAAATTATTTAGGGTAGAAATCTGCATCTTTCTTGCTTGGAGTGGCTGGTGGTTTCAAACCGCTGACCTTGCAGTTAGCAGCCCTTCTCGTAACCCACTCTGCCACTAGGTCAAGTGAAGAGTTGTGCAGATCCAAGTTGGAAAGTACAGCCTGATGCTTTTGTGTTGCGGAGCTAAGTGTGAACTGAGAAAAAAATGATAGTCAAGTTTGTATGCATCTTCATAAGAAGGCTTTGCCTTTTTATTTTAATAAACAATAACTGACTGACCCAACTTTTCTGCTGCCTTTTCTTGCTGGCCTTTATTCTTACTCATAAAACTCTTCCAATATAACCCTTAGATCAATTAGGGCATTATGGGACATTCAGAGTGACAGACTGGAAGAAAAAAGACAATTGTCCTATCTTTTGAAGCCTCATCTAGCCTGATCTTTAAGATGTGGTATTTTCATGTTAAGCAAATACTAATGTCTTAAATTTTGTGCTTGAATAATAAGAATCCCTTTAGCATTATCTGAAGACTGAAAGATATGAGTCTACCCATACATGCTTTTGTGCCATGAAGATCAATGTTGACCAAGCAGCAGGTACACTCTTCGATATGGAGCAGATGTCGTGAAGTATTTTGTAGCCTTCTACCAGATCACACTCGGCACAATGAGTCTTTGTGATAGTCTGTGCTCACCTGGGAGAGTGGATCAATGGTCTGCTCACCTATGCACTGTTGGTGGTCTCTCTGTGGTAGAACTATGTTTCCTGCAATGAGTGGTACCATCCCTTGGAGAGAACTGGAATTATCCGAGGAGTCTGCCAAAGCAGATGCCTATGCTCTGCCCTGGTCTGTGGACTAGTACAGAAACTATCATTGCCACAGGTGGGCATTGGGGGCTTTTTTGACTTGTTTTCTGAAAAGGGGATGATGGACCAAATAAGTTTGGGAATCTTTGGGAATCCTAAAGGAGCTATCTTCCTCTGTTCAGTTAATCATTTGACATTTATTGAGCTTGGCCTCTGACCCCACAGGGATGAGTAAGATGCCATTGTGTCCTCTAGGAACCCGTAATCTAGTTAGACACTAATGTTAAAGAAGCATTAGTAACTGTGGCAGAATGTGCTGTGTATGATCATAAAAAGATATGGAACACGTGGGAGGAGAACAGAGAAGGGACATCGGACACATTCTGGATGTGGGAGGGAGACAGTAGGTACCGCCTGGGAGAGGATGCTGGGGCTGAGTCTTGGAAATGTGAGGAAATTGTGCTGGCTTGCAGAATTGTGCCTGCTTGGTCTGCAGAAGTGTGAGCTATGAGAAACCATCAAAGGGAACAGCATTTGCAAAAGCGGGAAGATCAGAGAGTGGCACACAGAGGAGCCTGCAGAGAGGTCAGTATGCCTACGGTTAGAGGATGGAGTGGGGTGGATGACATTGCGATCCAGAGCATTTCGGAAATACATAACAATAACAATAACACCTTGCATATAACAATCATCGGTAAAAGCACCTTTCTGCCCCTCTGTGCAGGAAATACATTCTTTTCCTGTGTGGGAGGATCGGTCTAGCTTGTGCCCTTGCTTTCAGCAAGAACAGACTAGTCATGCTTAAAGCTTTTGGCCCTAGTCCAGTTATGCTCCATTTGGCCCAGATCACGAGTCATTTTCCAGTGTTGGCTCCAATTCCAGTGGCTTCCCAGAAGCTTTTGAGGTAACTCAGGTATAGATGACAGGCTTTATTGCCTTGCACAGTTTATTGCTACACTTGCTCTATATTTACACGCTGGGTAAAAGAACTAGGACCCTGCTGGCCAAGCCTGGGTTTGCAGTGTGCCACCTGTCATTCTTCAGGATTGTACATCTTCCCTGTATCTTCTTGAAGTTTTCTTCTGCTTGTGGAACCTTCGACAACACTTTGAAAGGATCTCTAGGGGGGTAGGGTGGGGGTTGGTGAGCGCTGGTCCAGGATTGCCCTTTTAGAGCCATAAAGTTATAAAGTTACCATAATTGCCCTTTGTTAATGCGATTGGACTGGTCACATGGGTAGCTCATACTTGGGTTTGATTACATTAGCATCAGGATCCCATCCCGATGGCAGTCCAGTGATTGCCAGGGGTAGCAAAGGAGACAGCCTACAAATGTCTTTGCCTCCTGATCTGGGAGAGGGGGTCCGTTTGTCATGGTAAATGTGGAATTCCTCTTTCATGGTGTCTAATCATTCATGGTTGCTGGCTGCTGGGACTGGCAGGAGGTGATGAGGCCTGTGACTCTCAGGTGAGTTTTCCAGAGCCATGGCCCTTTGGCTGCACACTCCACTTGACTGAAATGCCCATGCTGGGATCAGGGCAATTTCTATGCCCCTTTGCCTGCTCCTTCTCCCCACCAAACAGCGAACCCCACCCTCTAGGGAAACAATGCTGATCATAGCCCCTATGGAGCGAGTATAGCTTGTCCTCTCCCTTGACGCTCGAGCTTAGATAGAGAACCAATAGCTCATTAGAAAAACTCCACCAAAACACCCCACCCAAACAGATGACCAAACAGTTGCCGCTGAGTGAATTTCAACTCCTGACATCCCCTTGCTTTGGAAAGTAGAAAGAGTTGTTCTCCATTGGTGCTCCAGGACAGTGACCTTTCAGAAGTTGCTGGCTGTCTTCCACGTGTCCCCTTGGCAACTCATTCCACCACCGCTTCAGTTAGGAGCTGAGAAGTTAACAGTACGACCCACAAAAACCAAACCTGCAGATTCTGACTCATATCTAACACACAGGACAGAGTGGAAGAACCCAGAGGGGTGCCCAAGGGTATATCTAGTCTGTATAGATGCAGACTGTCACATCTTGTCATGCAGAGCAGCTGGTAGGGCTGAACCATCAGATTGCCTGTTAGCAACCAAGTTCTTGACCATTGTGTCACCAAACCAAATTGGTCCACTGCCACCCAGTGGGATACACGTCGAATCGCCAGTCACTAAGCAGACAATGGCCCCAGTTGCATTGTCAGCTCTGGCAAAGATTTGAAGACTCGACAAACCAAGGGACAGTTGCAATGAGCCGATGAAACATGCCACCAGGACATCTTAACTATCTCCTAGGAATGTTGAATGATTTAAGTATTTATGGCATTCTTTCTCCCAGTGCTGAATGCACATGCGCATTCATGGATCACATGGTAGTAGGATCCAGCATGGCTGCCTGGGCCAGAGGAAGAATAGTGATCGAAACAGCAATGGGCTTTGCCCAGGGAGACTGTATAGAGAGTGAGACACAAATATTATTCTCCCCAATGCCCAGTTCAGCGTGGCATTTAGAAGGTGCTCAATACTGACTGAAGTAATACATATGTGAGTAGCACAGGGGGTGTCTAGGATGGCTTTCCTTCCTCACAGGAGACTGGTAGAGGGGGTTGTGGAGCTTCTGAGGCTGGTACAGTGAGGGAGGGAGAGCGCATCATGCCAGCGCTCTGGCTGCGCCTGCATGTAAGTCTACGAGGCTGCAGAGCCAGGAGCAGACCCCAGGAACCAGCGCTGAGTAGTTGATGCTGTTCATTTCCTTTTCATAGGCGAATTGTACAAAAAGTCATCAGTTGGGGCAGCCCGAGTCATTTAAAGAGCTGTGATGCTGAGGTGGTTCAAGAACTTAGTTGCAAACTTGGATGCCAGTTCCAACCCAATAGCTGCTCCGAGGATAGAGGTGTGGCCATCTGCTTCCATAGTGATTGATATCTCGGAAGTCTGAAGAAGCAACCCCGCTCTGTCTGTCCCGTGGAGTCACTTTCTAGGATGGGAAATGGATTTGAAAGCAACGGGCTTGGGCTTGGATTGGAGGCATTGGAAATGTATCTCCAGAGATGGCATGGAGCTGATAGCAGCGAGTAGCGTGTGCTTTGTGTAGGAGCCGTGGTGGCATAGCAGTTTCATCTTGGACTCTTAACCACAAGGTGGGTAGTTCAAAAGCCCCAAACAAAGTATGGAAGAAAATGAGACTCTCTGATAAAGAGTTCTGTCTTAGAATTACACCCTGCCCTGTGGGGTCACCATCAGTCAGGATCAGCTCAATGGTCATAAATTTGGTTGGTGGGGGGGGGAGGGGAAGCCGTACAAAAAGACTGGATCCATTGAGGCAATGCTCTTCTCAGGGGAGGTCGCATCATCTTTGGGCTTTTCTGGTGGGGCTCTAGCTCTAGAGACACCAACATTTTTGAAAGCTGACTGCTCCTTTGGTCTGTTGAAATTGCGTGCTGGAAGGGAGCATTCTACCCAGCCCTTTAGTCTTGATGGAGAACATCCCAGAAAATGTCTCTGGTGTCTCTGATGCTTTCAGTCTTGTGTCAGGAAACAGTATTTCCCCCCTAGCCTTTTGTAATGGAACTGTGCCCACCACTTCTTGCCAGAGACAGAGGCTGGGAGGCTAGGAATGAAAAGAACAGTGCCTGTACTGTCTTTGGCTGTCATTTGTTCTGCTTGTCATATCCAAGTTGATCTTTGTAGCTGTGAAGAAATGGTCAGTTGGGTAGTTTGCTCTTGTTTTTCTGGTTATTTTAGTCACAGCAAAGAACATACTAAAGAAGCAGAGACTCTGGAAAGAGCCAGATCCTGGTGGCGCTGGGTATGGCTTAGAATCCAGGCATCCTCAAACTATGGCCCGTGGGCCACATGTGGCCTGCCGAGAACATTTATCCAGCCTCCAGGTGTTTTTGCCACCGTTGCCTGTCCTGGGGCCCGCAGTGAATTTGTTCATAGTTTGTTTGTTTTTTTAAAACCATAGTCGGGCCCTCCAACGGTCTGAGGGACAGTGAACTGGCCCCCTGTTTTAAAAGTTTGAGGACCCCTGGCTTAGACCATAAGGTTGGCAGTTCAAAACCATCAACTGCTTCTAATAGTGCAAATCTACCAGGTGGGAGCAAGATGAGGTTATCTGTTTGTGGACTATAGGTTGACAGGCTTGGAAACACAAAGGACCAGTCGTCTGTCCTATAGGGTTGCACAGTGGGTAGCAGCCCATGGTTTGGGGTAGGTAAAAGGCTACCGCTATCCTCTCCATAGCAATGTGGAAGGGATCCTGACCAGAAGTTGAGCATCTGTGGACGTCACCTATCACATTCTTGTTCCATGGCCTGGGCTTGAATAGAAATAAAATAGCTCTTAAATTACACCAATTCAGATCCCTATAGAATGGACTCTCAAATGGCGATATCATTCATTCTTGTTGTTGCTCTGGGTTTTAGACCTCTCTTTCCACTGTCACTGAGAAGTTCTTTGTGACCCCCCTCGTTTGTGTCCTTGAAGTACAGTGTTGCAGTGGCCTAATAAAAGCCGTAAGCAATTTCAAGAGCATGACTTTGGACAGCCCTTTTTTCCCCTCTTCTGCTTTTGGAACAGCTGAAATTAGAGCTTGACTAAGCCAGGTGGAGTCAGGTAATGTACCACATCTAAAGATGGAATGAACGTGGTGAACAAGTTCATGTGCGAGGGTTCTGTTGACTCATCTGTCATTTGGGTCATCTCTGTGCTCAAGATAGAGAGATGGACTTTTCTGATCAGCACGCCCTGCAGGTAGGAAAGTGTGTGCACAAGTGTTCCAGTGTCACAGACGTGTGACTCATTCTGTTTATGTTTGTGCCAGAGAGGAGACAACAGCCGGATCCAAGAAAATTCCTGGGAAAAAGTGGTTATTCATGGATCCCATGTTCATAGGCTAGAACTTGCACTCATAGATCCTGTTTGGTATGGCACTTTGAGCTTAAGAAAAAATCTTTATAGTAGGTCTGTAGTGTTTCCCCGTGTTGCTTCATTAAAATGTTAATTTAGGTTAGTGGTTCTCTACCTTCCTAAAACCATGACCCCTTCATACGGTTCCTCATGTTGTGATGAGCCCCCTCCACCAAAAAATTATTTACATTACTACTTCATAGCTGGAATTTTGCTACAGTTATGAATCTGGTGATTCTTGTGAAAGGGTTGTTTGATGCCCAAAGGGGTTGTGACCCACAGGTTGAGAACTGCTGGTTTAGGTGGTCTTGGACTCTGGGATGTAGAAAACCTCTGGGCATAGCAGCAATCTCAGTGACATAACACAAGATTGTCAACATTAATTGCCTCTTGCTGCTGGAGACGTGTACAGGGAGGTGGTGAAGGAGAAAATGTATGAGAGGAGAGATGTCTCGTACAGGGACTTGTGGTCCTATGGGTGATGGAGGCTCTGTTATCTTCTGGGCATGACTTCCAAGGTTGTCCTAGATGTCACCATCAGCAGATGCATCAAAAGTGTGGAGGATCATGGCAGGGGTTTTAGGGGTCATCAGGAAATCTATACACATTACTTCTGCTCAGTCCCCCGCCTATTTTTCGCAGCACAACAGCTTGGATACAGTAGGCTCCCCTTGTATCCAAGAGCAAAGGGAAAATGGCGCCATGAGCAATTAACTAGTACCTGCCACTTTGAAATTCGTGATTTCCTCGCTAATACCTCCATCAAAGTCTATTCTTCTAGGATACCATTATTTATATTTGCCTTTCCCCCTGTTTTTGAATCATCTGTTTTTACATTCTGTCATTTTGTGACAAGACTGTGGATATTTGTTTCCATTGGAGTATTTCCTACAAACTGTCCTAGTCATTATTATTATTACTCAGCAGATGTTGTGAAGTTATTATTATTTTTTTTTGCAGTTCATAGTGACTGACTGCACGTATAATGAAATGGTGTGTCTGGTCCTTGATATATCTTGACTGTTAGCATGCGTTACTCCATTGTTGTAGTCATTGTGTCATTCCATCTCATGGATGGCTTCTCTCATTTTGACTGACCCTATCCTGTAAAAACCACAGTGTGCTCTGATCCTCTTGCCTGGATGAAGTCGCTAAAGTAAGCATACCATCGTCACGTGGTCCTCACGTCTAGGAATCATACTGGTCATATTTCTTCTAAGACAGATTTGTTCTGTTCTGTGGCAGTGCCTGGGATACTCTGCATTTCCCACCACCAGTTCCACAGCAACAGCTCTCCTTCCACAGGCCTTTCACCTTCCCCTGCCTGCCTTCCCAGACACATGACATCATGATTAGGGTCAGGGACATCTTAGTCCTCACGATAACGTCTTTGCTTTTTAAGATTTTTTTAAAAGAGGCCTTTTGCAGCAGATGTGCTCAGTGAAATAGGCCATCTGATGTTTTGACTGCCTCTTCCATAGGTGTTGATTATTGATCTAAGTCGAATGAAATCCATGACATGCTTCAATTTCTTCTACATTTAGCATGTTGTTTACTGGTCTGGTTGTGAAGACATTTGCTTTCTCAAATGCTTCAGCTATACCCACAGGTTCTTTGAGCAAGCAAGAGAGTGAATGGGAGGTTGATGACATTTTTAAAAGTCTTTTCAGTGGCGGTCCACCACAAAGACATAACCTCGAACTGAAGAGCCACGGTATTCAAGATCCCATTTTGCAGAACTAAGGAATAGTGTTTATGAACAGGGAAGTTTTTTTCCCTGAGATCTAGAATTTTGAGGTTTCTTTTTGAATGAACCCAAAACACACAAATGAGTTCTGTGGCATGTAATTTTCTGAATTGCTCACTGCGATGGAAGTTAGGACATTTTCAGTGGCAAAGGGAGTCATTTCATTGCACTGGATTTTCTCCTTTTTGATCATCTAGTCCCTTTCCAGATTGAAAATGATACAGTCTTAAGAGTCCTTTACAGCAAATTATTCAAATTTGCAATGGATGCTATGCTTCTTTAATCTCTGAAATATCGAGGCAGCAAGATGAAGCTGTTGGAGAACCTTTGAAGACTGAGTGAGAAAAAAGTGACGGATTATTTTCTAGGTAGGCATCCATCCCAGAAGGTGTTATGCAGGAATATCTCAAACACTCTTTGTTTGTAGGAAGATGACCTTGCCTTGCAGCTCTGCAGAGGTCACCCTGACAACTCCCTGAAAGTCTCAATGGAAAACTTTGTTGCCCCATTGTTGCTTTTAGCTGCCATGGAGTTAGTCAGCTCCTCACTCATGGTGCCCCGATGCACAACCGAAATGTCATTGTCATCCCTGGTCCAGTGGAGAGCTGACCCCTGTGACCCAGGGGCTTTCATTGGTGGCTTTTGGCAAGTAGCTCACCAGGCCTTTAGTCTGGGAACTCTCCTGACGGTTGTTCAGTATCCACGGAGCCAGAAGAGGTGAGGTGCTTTGCCCAGAGTCAAACTCAAATCTTGTGCGTGGGAACACCCAATACCAAAGGCCCATGAACGTCTTAGCATGGCATCACAGCTCCCTGTTGCTAATTACGTGACTTTGAGAAGTCTCTGGATCTCAGTATCTTCTTATAAAACGAAGATAATGATGACATCTATCTTGGCATTAAGGGCGGTGGTCAGAAAAATGGTGTGGTGGTTAAGTACTTGGCTGCTCACCAGAATATTAGCAGTTTGAACTCGCCAGCGGCTCTGCGGAAGAGAGATGAGACAGTCTGCTTTTGTAAAGATTTGCAGCCTTGGCACCTCTAAGGAGCAGTCCGTTCTACAGGGTATCTGAGTGTTAGAATCCACTCAAGGGCAGTGGGGAGTAGGGGTGCTTTGGCCAGGGGCATAGTGCTTGGCATATAGAATGCACTTGCTGGTGGTTTTGTCATGGCTGAAGCAAAAAGAACAAAAGGCATGTTGTGCAAAAAGAGGAAGACATTTGACACCGTTCCCGTAAAACATGGGGATTAAATGAGCCAACACACGTGAAGGATTCAGTACAGTGCCTGTGCATGGCACATCATCAGTTGAGGTTGGCTGAACCTAATTCACAAGGGGAAACTAGGCTCTGTGGGAATATTTTACAGGTGATACGAGGGAAGGAAATCATGTCTTTTCATAAAACCATCTTCAGAGGGAATTTACTGGGTCTGCATTAAATATCCCCATAATGCTCTTTCCCCCTAAAATCTTAGTGCCACTTATATTTGCACCTTACCACTGGAGAGTAGACCTGCTAAGGCCCGTTGGGCACCCTTATAGATAGAGATCTACATGTCTTTATACATGCCTAAATTTTACATGCCTAAATATTAAAAACAAAACAGTTGAAAATGCATTTTTCCTCGAGTGGGTTTTGACTCCTGGAGACGCCATGAGCATCCCAGTTGGTTTGAGCTCTGTGGGGTCTTCAGGGCCTGAGTCTGTGTTTTCAGCTGTAGCTCACTAGGTCTTTCTTCTTGTGGTACCTCTGGATGGACTTGAACCTCTTGCCTTTGGTTAGTAGTTGAGTGCTTCCACTTTTTGTACAACCTTGGGACTCATGTAATCCAGTGAACCTTCAGCCATGATATTAGAAGTATAGATAGCACCCTGATTTAGGAGATTGTTCCTTGTTTTTCATGCTTGGCATGTTAATAAATGTTGGTTCATTTGGCTAGAGCATTGGGAAAAGATGACAATTCCATCTCTTGATCATAAATGACAGGTACAGTCTCCTCAGTCTGTCCTCTGAGTGGACAGCGGTCACTCTGTTCTCTCTCTTCCAGTGCAGTCTCCGCAGCTTTGGCAGCCCTCCCTTGTGCACACGCTAACCCTAACCATGTTTCTTCACCGCATTTGCAACACATGAAAAGATAGTTTTGATTTATGTTTCCTTTTCACTGGAGGGAATGATCTTTAAAATGATAATTAAATGCTGGGCTGTTTCTGGGATTGTGACACGGTTCCTTTTCAAATGAATGTGATCTGAGAATTCCAGCAAAGGGCATGAAAGAAAAACCAACACGAAATAGGACAGATGATAAATGCCATATTGATGTTAAGTACAGATGAGCCAGCTGTGACCTGAGTGCATCAGCCTCCAGGGAATCGCCTTCAGAGCTTTTCTGAATGGTTGGTTTTTCCTGTGGGATTCCCCTCCTCCCCCAGTCATGGTAGAAGAGGCTGGATTACAATTGCAAATGCGGAGATTAATGGCCTCTTGTGACTAATCCACTAACCCCTCCTACTCCCGCTTCTGTGAAATTAAGCTAAGAGATGCAGAAGCTAGAACCACACCAGCTCACCGGGTGCTAGATACCATCAAATAAATGGAGCACGTCACCGCCTCATGGAGTGGAACCGCTCGCTCTTTCCATCCTGGGTTCTCAACCTTCCCCATGCCGCGGCCCTTTCAGACAGGTCCTCATGTGGTGGCGACGCCCCCAACCACAACATTATTTTTATTGAGACTTCATAACTGTGATTTTGATATGTTATGAATTGAGCATCCCCTATGAAAGGGCCCTTCAACCCCCAAAGGGGTCATGAACCACAGGTTGAGAACCATTGCTCTAGAGGAACATAGCTAGTAAGGAGAGAGAGAGAGAGAGAGAGAGAGATCTGTTCCATGTAGATAGCTATGTAGATAGCTGTCTAGTTGATTCTGAAACCCTAATGACCCTGTAGGACAGTATAGACCTGCCCTGTAGAGCTTCCTCTGTTGTGGAGCAGCGGGCAGGTTCACACCACAGATAAGAGCTTAACTGCCTCATGGTCCCACCATGCTGTTCCCCCGTGTACGGGGGTGGGAGGAGAGTGTTCAAAATGTTCCCTCTTTCAACCCTGCTTCTCCACAACCTTTGTAAAGCCCCCCACATATCACTCTCTTGATCTATGTATCCAAGTCTTATCAGTGGGGCGATTTTGTTATCTATAGATAGATAGATAGATGTATACACTTAGGTGATACTGATTAAGGAATTGACAGTAAATTGTGTGGGGTAGTAGAGTCCAGAATGTATAGATCAGGTGACAGATAGAAATTACTGTAGTCTTGTGTTCCCCCAAATTTGAAGATTGGGACAGGATGAGTGACAAGTGGATGAATTCTGCCAAGGTCTCTATACAAGTTTGGAGGCCAAGTACATGCTAGGGTAACTCCCTCTTTGCTTCCAAGGCTTTCAACTCATTGGGTGAGGCCCACACACAGTATGGAGGATGATTTGCTTTGCAGCTGCTTTTTAGTAGCCTCTGCTGACTATTGAATGAAACAACAACGGGGTCCATCACCAAGCCAAATGGACACACAAGACAGATACTGAGTTACCTGCTGTGGACTGTTGGGTTGGGAGCCCAGGAGTTTTCTCTAGTCCACAGTGGTCCACAATGTGACTTAATCTGGTACCACCCTCCCTATTGTTATGTGTGAGCTCACTGTGGCCACCCATCGTTGAGGGTCTTCCTCTCATGCAGTGGCCCTCCACTTTGTACCAGAAGCCCAGAAACTTTTAATTCCACCAGGGACTGTGGGGGAAAAAAAGTTTGAACTCTTGGAACTGATGTTTACAAGTCGTTCATCGTATGCCTTAAGCCAGCCATTCAAAGTTTGCCCCGGATTGCTCACTCACTTCTTAGTCACTCAACCTGGCACATTTGCACCTCGTTCTTACTGTGCTCCCTCCACTTGGTTTCTACCTCCTAAGCCAGGCCCCTCTCACACAGCCAGGTAGTGGGCTCCTCCCCTGTGAATACTGCTTGATCAGTGCAGCCAGCAGTGGTCTCCTGGCCCTTCAGATTGGTACCCAACACCCTCTCCTTCTGGATGGCCAGGAGACTGCACATCCACTAAATATCAGAGCCAAAACTCATTGCTGTCCGGACTCATCTAGCTTATTTTTGCATCCCTTCCTGGGCCCTCGTGGAGATCTGGTGTTACAGTGGGTTATACATCGAGCTGTTAACAGCAAGGACAGTGGACCGGTCCCACAGGTCCCTCCGAGGGAGGAAGATGAGGCTGTCTGCTTTCTGTCCAGATGGACAGTCTCAGGAACGGACAGGAACCGTTCGACTCTGTCCTGTGCCGTCTCGCTGAGTTAGAATCTACTGGATGGCAAGGTGCTTTGTACCCCACTCCTCGCACTGAGGTAGGGTTCTACTCGCCATGCAGCAGGGGTCATTTTTGCCTCACCCTTTTCGCAAGATGTATCTGCTGCTTTAAGTTGTATTTCCTCTTCCTCTGTTCACTGACCTCCTCCCATCCAGACCCAGGCTCAGCAAGCAGCAGCCCATGGGCCAAATCTGGCGGGTTTTGTAAATAAAAGTTTTTTGGAACCCAACCAGGATCATCATTTATGCATGGTCTCGGGCTGCTTCTGCACAACAGCAGAAGCTGTAGTACCTGCAAAGCCTAAAATATTTATTATCTGATTCTTTATAGCAAAAGTCTGCAACCCCTGACTCAGGCGATTGATTAAAATGCTTCCAGTGGGTAGGAGAATAAAACAGGTTCCCTGGGTGATCCATTTTCTTCAATAAGCCGTTGGTTACATTTCGGATCAAATACCCCAGAACATCGAGGAGTCGCAGCAAGGCCTTGGCTTCTGTGGGTCCCTCGGCAGTGTTTACCAGGCCAGTGGGACTCCTCAGGCTCTCCCCGCTCCCCCCAGTCTGCCAGAGGGAATCCACACGGAAAGCCCTGGGTGTACTGGTTTGAATTCCTAAGACTCCCTCCTCAGCTTGGAGTAACTCTGGCCCTGCCAGAAACCACTCTCTCCGAAGGGATGGTGTGTGCCCAGGATGGCAGCTTGGCAGGGGAGAAGGAAAGCACAGCTTTCTGGGAATATGTTGACCTGCTGCCAGCTCTTTGCAAAAGCAAGCCTTCTCTTTTGGGAATGTGAAGGTCAGGGCATATTCAAGAATAAGAACATCATCTGGAGAGACAAGCAATTTTAAGAATGACAACCAGAGAAAGCAGACCATTGCCCTCTGATGATGGAGACGAGCCAGGTCTGGTGATTAGTTTTGGTGCTTGGGGAGAGACATTTCTCCCATGTGATAAACTGGATGAGGTTTGTGGAGCTCCAGGAAATGGTAGATGGTGGCTCTCCAGCAAGAGATGGGGACATTATGGTCGAGCAGTGGTGACTTTGGCGACACAGGGAGAGAGTGGGCTGTGGTAAGGGCGGGGTTGGACTCAAGGGAGTTGGGTCTTCAGTCCTTAGGCAGATGTTTGTACAGAGAAGCCCCGAAAGCAGATTTCAGTATGCTGTTTGATACGTCGCCCACAGACCAACTTCAGCCCACCACCTATTTTTATAAGGCTTGTTGTTTGGTGCCAGCAAGTCAGTTCCAACTCCTAGTGCCCCTGTGTGGGACAGAGTAAGCATTGCCAGATCTAAGCTGTCTTCACAGTTAGCAGCCTTCTGTGAGCCCATCGCTGGAGCCATTGGGTCCGTCCACTGCTTTGAAGGCTTTCCTTTTTTCAGTGAACCTCTGTTTTACCAAACATGGTCTTCCTGATAATATGTTCAAAGTAAGTCAGAGGAAGTCTCACCATTGTCTCTTCTAAGGAGCCTTCTGGCTCCACTTCTCCCCCTGGCTGTCTCTGGGATACTTACTCTGCTTCCTCACTAACGCACTTCAGAGGCTTTGATTCCTCTTTGGTCCTTCCCATTTGTGTCAGGTTGAGTGGAGAATGACTTGCACAGTTGTAAATGGTGGGGGACATCAAAGGAAGAAGAGTCTTTCATGATGGGAACACGTTATGCGACTCAAATGTATGCACATGAATCAAACATGAGTGGAACACAGCCACTTCCATTCACTTGCATGTGACCTGGGATATATTGTTGGATGCTTCTGCGTGGTCATGGGAGTTGGGTCATTGTGACCCAGACCCCAGGACATGCGAAATCTGCAGTATTTATCCCTGGCCCTTTTCAGTCCAAAGTTTGCCAACTGCTATTCTTCAGTTTGTGTGATCATTCAAAGAAGCACATTAAGGAAGTGTCCAAATCATGTAATAAAATGCACCCATTTTAAGTGCACTGTTTGGTGAGTCTTCTTCAAAGAATACAGGTGTGCATCCTCCACCATATCGAGAGAGAGAGAGAGAGAGAGAGAGAGAGAGAGCACTCCCCCCACCCTTCAATTTCCCAGTAATCCTCTGAATTCAATCCTGCTACCATCTTTGGCGACAGAGAGTCACATAGCTGGCCTTGCCAATAGGTGGTTGTTACCATTGCATTGACTCAGCAATCTCAAGTGCAGCTAAACCAAGTATGGCTCAATCGTGCCCCATCTTCATGGCCGTTGGCATGCTGAGTCAACAGTCGCAGCCTTTGACTATCTATAGAGCATCAGAAGCTGTGGGAAAGGAGGAAAGGCAGCAAAGGTGTGTGCATACCACATGGAGTTTGTTTTCACCTTTTTATTGGCTAATTCCTTAATTCATTCCACGTACTTCCTGAACTGTTCATACTCCCACTTACTAACAGGCACCGTGTAAAGAACTCATCTTGTATTATCTTGGTTTTGGTGTTTACCTCTGTCAGGAATTGTTACCTACCTCCTGCTTGGTTGAATGATAGAGATGCCCCCAATAACTTCCCACAGGGGATACAGATGTTGATAATACAAACCGAGATGATCTGTCTGAATCCAGCCCTTGAGCTCTGTCACCACACTGCACATTTGTTCAGCCTTCACTACAGCCAGTGTGGGGGGACAATATCACCATTTTGTAGTAGAGTCTAGTCCAAAAAAGTTAAATGACTAGTCCTCATGATCCAGCTGCTAACTGCTAGAGTCAGGATTTATCTAAGGGCTCTTAACTGTGAGCAGAAGCACTGAAGGTATATGTCTGAGCTGAGAGTGACTAAAAAAGCCCCCTGCTTCTACTGATGGAGGGTCCAAGGCAGGGTGAATCGGGACCTTGGACCAGGGGGCCTTGGGTAGTGAAGAGGTGCATGAAACTTTGGGTGAAAAGCAGTCTTAAGCCAGATGCACTTTCCTTTCTAAAACTAATGGGTATTTCAAGACTGCTTAATTTAATATAAACAACAAATGGCTGTAAAGTGCTTTGAAACACACTGAAGCGTGTATCCTAGCTGACCAGCATCAATTATCAAAATCTCTCATCCTTCCCCTCCCTTCACAAACAGCATTAAACCGGTCTCTTTGGATGGGAAATGAGATAAAAATCAAAGTCTCAGTGGATTCCGAGGGAGGTCTTCTCTTTCTCCCTTGCCCCTCACATCTATGGTTACAGAGGGTCACGTGGCTTACCAACGCCTGGTTTGAATAACCATCCACCCTTCCTCCATCCACTTGCCATCCTATGCTTGTCTTGTGTGTTGTTGTGATGCTCAGGTTTTCCTAATGGATTTCCCCATGCCAGCAGGAGCACCTACAGTGGCTGGGCTTCAGAAGGGCATCCGGATGAAGACAGAGTAGGGAGAAAGACCAAGTGATAGGAGACAACAAAAACTCATTGGATTACGATGGAGTATTATCCAGTATGGTGCTGGAAGAAGTCTGTTGCATCAGGAAGGAACTTAAAACCCATATCCCCTGTAACTGGATCCCTTGTGCTTCAGACTAGAGCAGAGGACTGCTCTTCCTTAATGGAAGCCAAACTGCCTCATGACCCACTAGCCTCTTTGGTTAGCAGCGAGTCCACCGCATCACCAGGGCTTCTCCAAAATGAACAATAGCTGCAAATATGGACTTGAGTATAGCAGTGACCATGAAGATGGTGAGCTTGGGCAGCACCTTGTTGAGTATGAGTTGGTCATGAGTTGGATTTCCTCGATGGTCGATCTGTCCTCCTCCTCCTCCTCCTCCTTCTTCTCTTCCTCCTTCTCCTTTTTATTCTCTCTCTCTCTCTCATATTCTGTCTGTACTGAATTCCTCAGAGCCTATTTAACTAAGTGCCTGGCAACTAAGATATGCTAAAAAATACATAATAGCAATGGGGGCAACAATTTTTTGAAGCCCTACACTGGCCTCTCTGTATGTGGGAAGCTCTGTGCATTAGGGACCTTACGTACAACTAACGGAGTCCCTTCAGAGCTGGAATTCAACTCATGAAGCAGCGGAAGTGTTCACAGAACCTCAGGATGGGTGGGGCAAAGAGTTGGAATTGGAGGCTACACTTGCAAGACTACTCTGTGGCCTTATTATAGGACAGGCTCTGGCTCCTGCTATTTGCATGGCAGAAGCAGACACATCAGAAGGATGAGCACCTGAGAGGGTCATCACCATCAGCAGAGAATGAATTCTATAGCAAACCTGCTCCTTGGCTTTGTTCATTTCAGAGTTGACATCTCAGGCATCGGATTGGCCAGCTTTGGTCAGATGTCTGTGCCCTCTCAGCAGGGAGGCTGCAGAAGCCAAGGTCAAGATTCTACCTGGGCAGCTGGAGTGAACACCATAGACAGGAAATACTCCAAAGGGAATGTGGTTGACTGCATAATGGGCACCCAAAGATGTCATTGTTGCCCAAACTTGCGAGCATCATGCTGTCTCTGGTAAGAGAGACAAAGGCCCTGCCCTGTGTGCAGGTGGCCTTGGCGAGTCCACCAGAACCAGAGAACAACCTTGAATGAAGCCTGCTGCAATCCGGTTGATTCCAACTCCTAATGACCCAAGAGGGTTAGAATCAGAGAAAACAGATGTGATGATGGAAGTAGAGGGGGCTAGAAAAGGGAAAGATGTGGATCTTCAGCCTCAGCCCAGAAGAAATGCCAGCCTTCCAGTGCCCAGATCCCCAACACCTGGGTTTTAGCCCCGTAGAACTCCTGGCTGACTTTTAGCCTAGAACTATGAGGTCATAGACTTGCATTGTTTTAAGCCATAGAGTTTGTGGTAAATTGTCCCAGCAGCTGTAGGAAACTCAGACCCTGAGAAGAGTTGTTCAGAAGCTGAGGGGGAGACCAGGAAGTATGGGACCGCCCAGCCTTGCACCACTGAAGGGAAGATGGACAGACAGCTTCCATACCAGTACCCAGGGCTACAGCTCCATCCCCTCGAGGCGTAAGATGATCAGATGTCCCACTTTTTAACAATTTGTCCCGTGTCCTGCAACATTTTAAAATTAAATAAATATATTACAATAATATTTTTGCATTCTATGAACATTTTTGTTGCTCCATGTAGACCAAACTATTAATCAAGAACTCCCCCTTCCCCCCAGTGTCCCGTTTAAAATCTGGTCACTTTACTCAAAGGTGTCCTGAGCTAGCCTGATGAGAGCTTGGGTTAATGCTCTGATACCCCTTGTTGTGCTGCTTCTATTTGCTCA
>PVJH01007896.1:0-89281 GCA_004026705.1 Nesogale talazaci | reverse complement strand
TCCAGTGAGTTGCACTGAGCAACCTGTATTGTCTTATAGTTAACTTTTTCTCTTTTTATCTTATATACTTTTCTCTTTATATATAAATATATAAAAATAATTACTAGTGTCCTGAATTTTATTTCTCTAAGAGAACCCTGCCTGACACATGGTGTCAGGCATCAATAAGCTAAAATTATATTATTATTAATGAGGGGGAGTACAGATTGGGGACCCAAAGCCCATCAATAGGTGAGGTGACATCCTTTTGCAGAGGGGTTACAAGGAGGAAATGAACCAGTTAAGATACAGGGTAGGAGTTATGAAATATGCAACCTTCCTCTAGTTCCCATGCTGCCTCCCACCCACTATCATGACCCCAATTCTACCACATAAATCCAGCTAGACCAGGAGATGTACAGTGAAGTTGGAAACATGGGAAACTTAGGATAGATTATCCATCAAGACTAGTAATAGGAGTGGTAATACCAGGAGGGTGGAGAGAGAGAGGAATGGAGAGGGAGAGCCAACTTCAGGGATCTACACGTAGCCTCCTCTCTGGGACATGGACAACAGGGAAGTGAGTGTTGGGACACATTGGACAGTGTACAGGATGAAAAAAATAATTTGTAAATTACTAAAGGTTCAAGGGGAAGGGGGGGAGGAAGGGTAATATAGGGAGCTGATAATGGGGGCCTGGAGGGAGGGAGAATGTTTTGAGAGTGATGATGGCAATGGGTGTGTAAGGGTGGCCTGCATACAACTGATGTTAGGGATTGTGATGGGGGTTATAAGGGCCCCCAATAAAATGATTCATTAAAAAAAAAAGGGGGGGGGGAGTTATTGTTTTTTTAAAGAGGAACTTGTACCAGGGGCTCAAGTGGAAAATGTTTGGAAATGTATGTGGCAACATGTGTGCAAATGTGCTTGATACAAATGGTGTACTGAATGTTGTAGTAGCTGTAAGAGCCCCCAATAAAATTACTAAGAATATATATATATATAGCCTCACAATCCTACATATGGTCACTGAGTTGGGATTGACTCAGTGGAAATGGGTTTGTTTTGTGTTTTCTTAGTTGTGTGTGCGCACAGATGAAATAATTCGTGTCTGAAACTTGTTTTTTCTCAACCGCAAGTGAAGAAGAAGAAGAAATCATTTCATGATAGATAATCTAAGCTAAAATATCTGACACCTGATTGGTGTTTCATCAATGCCCCCCTTCTTCTGATTCACTCCTGTCAGAAGAAGTTCCCTTACATTCACACACACTCACACTCAACATCCCGGGCTCCCTCTTGCTTACTTTCCCTCCCTCACCCTGCAGGACAAAGATGGAGCGGCTGTGCTTCTCGAGATTCAATCTCAGAACCTCTTGTCGTCCATGATTGTTATGAGCCAGAAGCAATACAGTAAACAGTAGGTTTAGGGGTTTAGAGTGCCTAGAGTTAGTTCTAAGTGTCCGTCTTGGTTGTACTATGGTTTGTTTAGCTGCTTAAGCTCAGGGCTCCTTAATCATTGTCTACAGACTTAGAAGCCTTTTTTGTCTTGGAATTCTCTTAGTTACTTTTATGAATCATGCAGATAACATTTAACAAGCTTGCATATGGCTTACTGGAAGGGCATAGATTTTGGATAGTCAGGCCAAAATTCAAAACCCAATTCTACATCCTGTAAACCACCAGTTTGCACATGAAATAAGGGTCTTTATACCTTTGAGTCACAAATTTCTCATTTATAGATCCTATTGACTGTCCTTAACTTACAGAGTGGTGAACATTAGGGCAAAATCTTAGGGGAAAAAAACAACCTGTGAAAAATATATAACCTGGTGCCTCTGTAGTACTGCTTGTGATTATTCCCACGTCTGACTGTACGATTTGGACCCAGGATCACTTCAAATGTCAGAGGGTGCTTTTAGCAACCAGCATGGTACTATATTTATTCATTTATTAAACTTTCAGTATTAGAGTATTATAGTCACATTTTAAGATGGACACATCCTTGTCCTCATGGAGCTTGTAGTCTAAGAGTCTCCCTTTTCTCTCCACTTCAAAAATAGCCAATAAATGACTAAGTTGAATTAAATATATAAAGAAAATGCACAAAGGACAGGTAGAATAGGACTCTCTTGAGTCCTGAAGGGAAAAGAGTATATTATTTTTAAAGGAATGAGGAAGAAGGCATTCCCCCTGACAAAGCTTGGGCAGAGTTACTCGGGCAGGGACGTTCTCAATTTCTTGGTGTTTTTTGCATAACTGAAGGGAGCTAACTAGAGCATTAACTGCTAGTAGACCTTGAAAAAGTTAGTTAGATTCTATTCTTGGGGAACAAAGATATTGATCAAAATGTTGGCAAAGTGAGCATTTTAACTCCACTTTCACCTAGTAATGTTCAGTAGTGAGCAGCATGTCAGGGCAGGGGTAGTGCCTCAACTTAATTCAGCACAGTTACTTGGTAACTAACTTGAATTGTGTACCGTTGGTCAGAACATCTCACTTGAGGATTTCACAGGAGTCTCTGATGAAAATGCCAATGTTCACCTAAATTCTATATATTCAGCATTGAGAAATAGTCTTGGGTAGTTGTGTGTGTGTGTGTGTGTGTGTGTTGCAGTCTACCACATCTGAACTGCATATACCATTTTTTCCATATTTTCGAATGAAAATATTGTGCAGAAGGTTTAACTTACAGGATCCAACTTGGATTCAGTATCTACGTCTTACTATATGTGTGATTTTTGTCTGCGTCTTAAACTTCCTTTCTAGATTCACAATAGCAGAGGGTTATTGTGAGCATTACATAAAGTAAATTAGCAAAGTGCTCACAGGTTATCTCCACATCATGAATCCCTACCTCCTCGCCCTGTCTTTGCTTCCTAACCCAGCCCTGCTTTCCCTCTCCCTATCTACCTACTATCCCCTGTCCTCCCTTTCCCCAGCTACATTTTCCTTTCAGTTAGCTTATGGAGTTATGTTATTATTCAGTGTATTTTAAATGTATTTAAATAATTACATATGTGTGTCTTTTCAATACACACTGTTCTCAAATCCATCACGTTTTGGGATGACTGACAACTTGAAACCCTTACAGCATGTCTTAATCATAGGATTTGTACTAATAATTTATTCCTTTAGCATTGAGTACAACAATGCTATTTTCTCCCCGTCTTTAAACTGTGAAAGTTGAACCTGCATTATATAAGCAGTGTGGTAGTTGAAAATGGTTCAGAGAAAAGCACTTAAACAGCTTTTAAGGGTCACCATTAGTTTGCTTAGTGAAAAATCCACAGTGGTTTCATCATATTCCTTACTACTGTTCTGAATGTGGGTTCTTTGCGATTGCTTTTCAGCAAAGATTTTATTTCTTGTTCCAAAAGGAAGATAATGGCTTTCTACAATGGAAACTATTAAAATGGGTTATTGATTACTGGCATCTTTAAAAGATCTTAGCACAAAATTTACTGGTAAGGGAGGCTGTGGTGTTTATCGAGTGTCAGTAAAGGTATTCTGGTGTCTGTCTTGACAAGATAATTAGGTAAAATTGCACACCAGGCAAAGGGAATTGTAGGCACAAAAGAATAAGTGGGTGGGTAAGAGAGAAAGTGATGCTGATTGAGAGAAACCGTATTCAGAATCAAGTCAAAGCCAGATGGACTAAGACTGTTATGATTTGGGCTTTTTCGGACCTTTGGCAGATAAATCTGTCTTGAATCCCCTGTGTTCTAGAGGATTGGCAAGAAATCTGCCAGGAGCATTTTATTTGCAATATTTAAAAGTCTATTATTTTTTCTTTTCTTTTTTTCTGGGGGGGGGGGGGGGGCATCACTGCCCGCTGGTGGTCATGAGAGCTACCCAGCCTTGCTCCTGGAGAGCTGCCACTGGATTTGAATCGCCAAGCCAGTGGGCCGCAGTTCTGTACTCAACCACTTCGCCACCGGGGCTCAGCCCCAAAATCTATTGTTTTTGAAGCTATAGACAGCAAACTCAAACCAATTCACTGCCATGGCGCTGGTGTTGACTCAGAGTGACCCTATGGGGAGGGTAGCAATGTCCCTGTGGGTTTCCTAGATGGTAAAGCTTGACAGGAGTGGAAACCTTGGTCTTTCTCACAAGGATTGGCTGTTGACTCCATGTATCTGCCCTGTGGCTGGCAGCCTACGAGTCACGGCCGCTCCACTGCTGTATGCAGCGCAGCCTACGCCAGAGCCTGGGATTTCTCCATGTACTCACTGTGGCCTCCATTATGCTGTTTGACATATATATCCACTTGCTTTGATGCGAGTTGTTCTTCCCCCTTAAAATAAACTTCCTGACCTCTAATGTTAGGAGAACTCGTTTGAATTGCTGCGACTAGGCGCGATGAAATGGTGGTTATTGTGAATACTTGACTGTTACTAATTACTGGTCCACCTTTGGTGTGAAAAAAAGCACAGTGAGTCTGGACAGATGTGGATGTTTGACCTTCACTTCTCTGTGAAACACCCCTACATTGATAATTACTCAGCTTACCCTCATTAATAATCTGCATGCTCAACCCCAGTTTAAATACTAAAGGAAACTTATTCTGTGGAGCGTGTTGTTCTGTATGCAATTCTTTGTACAGTACAAACCATCATAATGGTATAATAAAGTGTTGTGTTCATTTTTTGTACTCTACTGTTTTCAAACTTTACTGCGCTAATACTGAAGAACATAAAAATTATTTGAAAGCAAAACATGCAAACAGGCAAAAATCAATGAATGCATCGATGAGTGAACGAATGATAACTACTGCCATCGAGTCAATTCTGACCCATTGCGACTCACGTAGGGTTTCGAAGGCTGTAAGTCTTTATGGGAGGAGACAACCTCCTCTTTCTCCCACAGAGGGATTGTTGGCTGTGAACTGCTGACCTTGTAGTCAACAGTCAGTGCCTCATTCACAGAGCACCAGAGTGCCTTAAGGGATAAAGCACTGTGCGCACCCTTGCTCATCTGCTGGGCATTTGCACACCGTGTCTGAAAGGACCACTGGCTTTGGTGTTGGGCGGTTAGTGCTTGGTGCTGAGAAATTCAAGAAAGGAAGGTGTGTGTCTTCAACTGCCCTGTCAAACAGCACATAGTTTAGTAAGGAGACAGGCTCGTACGTAAGAAGTTAAAGTGTGAGTACCATAATGAAAGTGTATTTGGGGTGTGAATGTGATGCAGAAGAAGGAGCTCGGCTATTTTTTATAGACGAGAATATCCTTATAAATCGTTAGATGGTATTTTCAAAGTGAAGTAAAAGCAAACAAAAGTATTTTAAAACTTCATTTGATATTTTGATTTTATGGAAGTCTCTGTTATTTCAAGTGTAACCTCCTCTCAGATAAGTTCTTTAAATAGTTTCTACCAGGGTACTTCAAAGAATTTGGGAAATGTAATTAAAAGATAATAGAATTTTACACCCACATATTAGGTTTATTTTCATAAACCAAAAACATAGGTTTTTTGGCACTTTTTGAATGTGTTAATTTCAATAAACAGATAGTTATATTACTGAGAAATTAATTTTTTAAGAAAGGGGAAATCTAACTCGTATGCTGCCAGAAGCCTTATTTAAAATTTCCACAAATACATTGGGGTGTTACTTCTAATACTTCTGCATGGTGGATATTTCTCTGAGTGTGAAGGACTGTCTGCAGGACTCTTATGATTGGAGGATTTGAAAGCCATCTGACCAGGCATTTGGATTACATCAGGCGATTGCACTGGGGTCTCCCAGTGAAAAAGTCACGAGACTGAAAATTGAACCTTTGAAAAAAAAGAAAAAAACTCCTGAGAGTTTTTTTCAGCCATTTGTCAAACATACTCGTGTATAAGCCAAGTTTTCCAGCACATTTTTAATGCAGTTTTTGTGGTAAAACTAGTTCCTCGGATGATATTAGGGTTGGCATGTACTCAAGTACATAAGGTAACCTTACATTATTGTTGCTTTTTTTTTCAACGACCCAAACCCTCGGTCATTGAGTTGATTCTGTCCAAATCAGGAAGTATCAAGATACATATTTTTAATTCAAGTGACATTATTTAGGTAATTCAAGTGAAAGTACAGTTGTTTGCCCTTCCCTTTTTTACTTTTAGTTAAATACACACAGAATAAAATATAGGTCTTTGGAGATATCAATTAAAGCTTCTTGTTTGTGAAACTTATGCCTAAAACTTTGAGTTTTCACCACTCATTATCTTCTAAGTTACTGAAATGTGAAGTTCGTTAACACTTCTGTCAGGAAGTGCAGGTTTAACTTTTTTCTTGTTAATGTGAATATATGATGCAGAGATGCGCCCTGATGGTCTGAAATGGCTTACGTGTTGAGCTGAGAACCACGAACAAGCCCAGCAGCTCACAGCTGCTAGCTGCTTTGCAAGAAAGACTTGAGAATCCCTCCGTCCATAAAGATTTACAGTCTGAGAAAACCACAGGGGCAATTTTAGTCCGTCCTATAAAATGACTGTGAGTCAGAATCAGCTCAGTGACAGTGAACGACTGAGGGAGTGAACGACAATGCATCATGGTGCAGACGCTGTCTCTGAAGCAGTGGACAGATCTCCCCAAACTACTGTTCCTTATGTAAGACACACAGTAACGCCTGCTCACAAGGCTTCTGCAGACCTATGAAAGATGGTATGAATAGTTTAATAATAAAAAAACTCACTGCCCCAGAGTCAAATCTGACTCATGGCCACCCTAGACGGCAGAGTAGACCTGCCCCTGTGGATGCCAACACTAACTTCTGGCAGAAGGAGACAGCCGCCTCATGCTGAGCAGCTGCGAGGTTTATAAGCTGCCTGGGCCCTGGGACTTACCTTTTTTTTTTTTTTTTGGTTTTTTTTTGGGGGGGCATCCCTGCTCTCGGTGGTGGGAGTAGGAGGCCCAGCCCCACTGCTGGAATTGAACCTCCGTCCCAGTGGGCCCCAGTCACGCGCACAACCACTACACCACCTGGGCTCAGCCCCAGGACTCATCTTTTAAGAAGTACTTTTCTTTACGGTTTTAAAAAGAAAAGAAAAACTCCTACTAATAAAGGAATCAAATCTTAACAAGTTTCTTTGTTCCTTAACTTTGCTCTTTAAAAACAAAGATTTTCAGTAACACTCTGTTTCTCAATTTCAGTTTGTCTACAGTGGAAATCGAAACTCGAGCCCAAGCCCTCCATCTTTTTGAGACTTTGAAAACTGATCCTGAAGAGTTTCAGAAGCACATGGTCAAATACATTTACCCCTCTATTGGTGGTTTAGATCATGAAAGGCTTCTCTATTACTTCACTCTTCTAGAAAACTGTGGCTGCACAGATTTGGGGAGATATGCCATTAAACCAGACACCCACATTCGGCTACTGAAGAAATTTAAGGTTGTTGCCGCAGGTAAGATGATCTTTTCATTGCTAGCACTTACTCTATGGGGGATTAATTTTCTGTACATAACCCATAACCGCCACGTATAAGAAGCCACAGATCTTTGAAGCTAATTGCTTTTAATCAGTCTTGTTCAACTCTCTTACTTGCAGGTGTAGGAATTAGGTACTAGAGAAATTAAGATGCCTATTCGAAATCACACATGACGAAGGATGCGTTGTTGCTGAGAGGGGCCATGGAGTCAATACCAACCACAGCAACCTGATGAGGGAACACACAGTGCCTGGTCCCCAGCCACCCTCTCAACGGTTCCCATCCACCACACTGTCAACCCATCTCCTCAGGGCCCGCCCTTCTCCTTTCCTCTCCACTTTTTCAAGCATGAGGGGAGTGGTCTCTCCTGACATGTCCAAAGGCAAATCTTGCCATCCTTGCCTCTACGGCGCACTCCGACCTTACTTCTCTCAAGCCGGATCGGGTTGTCCTGTTAGCAGTCCTACTTTAGATAAACTTCTGTAGCACCCCAATTTAAATGCATTCATTTTCTAAATTTCATTTATTTGGTGATCAACTTTCACATGCATATGAGCCAGTGGAAAATGCCATTGGCTCGGGTCAGGCTCGCATTGGTCCTCAAAGTAGCATCCTTCATTTCAGTACTCCAAAGAGGTCTTATGCAGCAGATTTGCCTAATGCATCATGTCTTTTCATCTCGTGGCTGCTGCTTCCGTGAGCACGGATTGTGGATCCAATTATGATGAAATCTCTGACAGTTTCAGCTCTTTCTCCATTTCATCTGATGTTACCTTTCGGTCCAGTTATGAGGATTTTGGTCTTCTTTCCATTGAACCATAATCTGTGCTGCAGGCATAAATCCTTACTCTTTATCACAAGTACCTCAAGTCCTCACTTCCAGCACGCAAAGTTGTGTCATGTGCGTATCACAGGTTGTTCAGAAGCTTTCCTCCAGTCTTGATGCCACATTCTTCATCTAATCCAGCTTCTCTGATGAATTGCTCAGCATATAGACTTAAGAATGGTGAGAGGACACAAGCCTGTTGTACACCTTTCCTGATTTCAGACCAGGTAGCAGTACCTTGTTTGCTCTGCATCTTTCATGATCTGTGTATAAGTTCCTCATGAGCACAATGAAGTATTCTTCTCAAAGTTTTCCATAGTTTGTCATGATCCAGTCAAATGCTTTGGCATAGTCAGCAAAAAAGAAATAGACATCTTTCTGTTAGTGTCTGGAATCAGTGAAAGTCCGTGTGACGTCAGCAATGACATCCCCTCTTCCGTGTTCTCTTCTGAATCCAGCCTGAATTTCTGGCAGCTCCCTATCAATGTTCTGCTGCAAGCATTCTTGGATGCTCTTCAGTAACATTTCATAGGCATGTGGTATAAATGATAATATTCTATAATTTCAGCAGTCTGTTGGGTCACCTTTCTTTGGAAATGGTACAACACTGGATCTCTTTCAGTCAGTTCACCAAAGAGCTGCCTTCCACGTTCTTCATCATGGACAAGAGAGTGCCTCCGCGACTCCCTCAGTCTGCTGAAACATTTCCATTGGTTTTCTATCAATTTCTGAAGCCTCATTTTTGGCCAATGCTTTCATTGCAGCTTAAACAACTTCTTTTTCATATGCTGCCTCCTGAAATGAAATGTGGACTAGTTCTTTGTGGGACAATGACTGTGTATTCTTTCCATCTTCTTTGGAAGTTTCCTGCATCATTTCATAGCTTTCCCATAGAGTCTTTCAATATTGCAACTCGCGTCTTGAATTTTTCCTTGAGTTTTTTCAGTTTCGAAGATGCTGAGCATGTTTTTTTTTTTTTTTTAGTTTTCTAATTTGAGGTCTTTGTGCATTTTATTATAATGTTTGTTTTGTTTTGAAATTTTCTATTCAGCTCCTTGATTTCATTTTTTCCTACATTTGCTTTAGCTACTGTATATTTAGCAGCAAGTTTAAGAGTCTCTTCTGACATCCACTTCCTTGACTTTTTCAGACCTTTGTTTTCATTCTAAATGATGTTCTTGATGTTCTTCCACAGCTCATCAGATTTTCCTCCATTAGTGTTCAGTGAGTCAATGTTCTCAAAAATTCAGGTGGAATAGACTCAACATCATCTTTTGGCTTTCATGCATTTGTTTTAATTTTGTTCAGCTTTATCCTGACCTTATATATGAGCTGTTGGCAGCATCATCCCCTGGCCTGGTTTATCTGGTGATAGTGAGCTTCTGCAGCATCTTGTTTCTCAGATGTGGTCAACTTGATTTCTGTGCATTTCATCCTGGGAATTCCAAGTGTATAGTCATCTTTTGTGTTGTTGGAAAAGATGTATTTGTTATGCACAAGCAGTTGGTTTTACAAAATTCTGTCATCAATCTCCAGGTTCATATCTATCACCAAGACCATATTTTTAACTATTCTTTCCTTTGTGTTTCAAACTTAGGCTTTCCAAACACCCTTGTCAATAATTATCAATACATCTTGATCACATGTTTGATCAATTTAGGACTGAAATAATGGGTAGAACGCTTTAATTTCTTCATCTCTAGCTTATGTGGTTGTTGCATAACTTTGATTACTACTTGTATTGATTGGATTTCCTTGAAGACAGATAGACATACCCCTATCGTAGAGTGCATTGGATTTCATGGATTTTGCAATGGTCGTTTTAACAATGGATGCCATACCATTCCTCTTGATTATGCTATTCCTAACATAATAAATCAGATAGTTATCTGATGCAAAATAAGCAATGTCAGGCCATTTCAGCTCATTGATGCTTAGATCATCAATCATTATGCACTCCTTTTCATTTTTCACCACTTCTAATTTTCCTACATTCATACTTCATACATTTCACATTTCAATCAGTAACAAATTTTTGCCAGTTTCACGTTACTTTGAGTTGTTCCCTATCAGCCAATAAAGATCCTGAAGGCTTCACTCCTACTGGCTTTACCCAACTCACATGGCAGACTCCAGTTGTAGAAATCACCTCCTCCCCAGTCACATTTCAAGGTGCTCCATAACCATGAGGCTCATCCTGTGGTACTACCTCCCCAAACGTTTTGCTTCCATTCGTTAGGCACTCCGTGTCCAGCAGTGTTTCGAGCAATGCATAAAGCTTTTCAGTGGCTCCCCCCTCCGAAGTGAGGAGCTGAGGCCTTCTTCATTGTCTGTTCTTAGCCCGGAAGCTCCTTTGAAATCTGTGCACTTTGAGGGACTCTACTGGCATTTGAAATACCAGTGACCTCCCTTGTAGCCTCAAAGCAACATGCAAGCCACCACAGTTCCGCAAACTGACCAACAATGGTGGGACCTAATATATACTTAGTACTCACCAAAATCTGAAGTTTTTGTTAGTTTTTTTTTACAACTACTCTTAAACCCGCCCCCCCCCCTGCACACACACACACATTGCTGTTAGATGCCATTGTGTAGTGTGTACAGCAGCTCAGACCCCAGCCTGATCCTGGGCTAGCCTCATGATCACAGCTGTTGTACCCCATTGTTGTAGCCACTCTGTCATTCGCTTTGTTGAGGATTTTCTTCTTTTTCACTGACCCTCCCTTTTCTCAGTCATGATGTACTTAAAAAAAGTTCCTGTGAACTCAGTTGCAAGCTATGGGGACCCGGCATATATCAAAATAGAACTGCATTCCTTCCAGTTTTCATTGTCTGATTTTTTTTCACAAGTAGATGAACAACCATTTCTTTCAGGACCCTCCCACCTTTGACTTAGCAATGAGTATACTTCTCAGGAACGCCATCTTATTAATTGTATCTTATCAATAACCAAACAAGATTGAGACATTTAAGGTAATTTAACAGAGTTTCTCTTAAGAAAGTCTGTATATTTGAAATAGGTTTGTAAATCTTAAAATAAGAGTCTTTGGATCTTAAATAAATTTTAGAAATCTTTAGATTGGTGTGTATGCATCTTGATGTTCATAAGTAAGAAATTATACATATTAATACCTCTAAAATACATATGATACTTTATAACTTATCAGACACTTTCCAACCTATATGTATTTGCCGTTCATCACAATTGTGAAAGTTTATTTCCCTGGGTAAGCATGTCAGACACTGCACTAGATAGGGACGATAAGGAGTGCCATCCAGGGCTGACTGTTGAGAGGCCGGTGAATGGAGCAGTAAGCAGCAAGCGAATACAGTGCAGTCCAGTGAGTGCACGGATGGAGGACAACACAGCACTGCTGGAGGTGTCTGGAGAGTTGAGGAAATGTTGCTGCCCCCACGGTGTGAATGAGAAAACATAGGCATCCAAGTTGAGTTGGATTGCCCAGCTGGTTGAGATGCAGTCTGACACACAAGCTCGCATCTTTTGACGCACCATCTAAAAAAGTTTTCATTCAACCTTACAAAATGCGATGTATGTATGGAAGTTTTCGTGTGGTTATGTGAGGAAAGGTAATACGTCCCTACTCATTTGTTTGTCTTTCTTTCCAATAGGACTTAATTACAAAAAGCTGACAGATGAAAACACCAGTCCTCTTGAAGCCTTGGAGCCAGTTCTTTCAAGTCAAAACATTTTATCTATTTCCAAACTTGTTCCCAAAATCCCTGACAAGGATGGACGAATGCTCTCCCCAAGCTCTCTGTACACCATCTGGTTGCAGAAGTTGTTCTGGACTGGAGACCCTCACCTCATTAAGCAAGTCCCTGACTCCTTACCCGAGTGGCTTCATGCCTATGATGTCTGTATGAAGTACTTTGATCGCCTCCACCCTGGTGACCTCATCACTGTGGTTGATGCAATTACCTTTTCTCCCAAAGCTGTGACCAAGGTAACCAAAAAGATAGCTCGAAGTCCATTGTACTCTTGAGAAGAAATGAAAATAGCTCTTAAATTTTGTAGATTTTGTTTTCAGTTTCTTTCATGAAATGGAGAGGTATTACTTACGTTTAGAGTTTTATTTTTTGCCAAAGCATAGAATTTTCTGTTGGAAAATCCTGTGAACGGTGTGTATATCTAAGGTAGAGGATCACTTTATATCTCTGACATACTACGTCGTTGATCAGTGCCATCCAGTCAGCTGCAACCCCCATTGACCTTGTGCACAGCTGTCTGCCTCTGCCCCGACCCTGCCATTGTTGCTCTATTGGAGCCGCTTTGCAGCCCCTGTGTTGTTGAGCATCTGCCTCTTTTCTCCTGACCCTGCACTTGACGAGCCCTGGTCTCCTCTGCCCAGACCAGTAGCATGCCCAGAGTAAGCAGGATGAAGTCTTGCCTCCTCACTTCTCTGGGACATTCTGGCTGTACTTCCTCCAAGACAGATGTGTTTCTTTTCGGACAGCCTATGGTGTTTTCAATATTATTAGCACCATAAGTCAAGCACATCCAATATTTTTCTGTTTAATTCACATGTATTAAAGCTGTTTAATTCACAGCTTTCACATGTATATGAGACAATTTAAGACACCCTGGGTTGGGTTAGGTGTACCTACCTCAATCCTCAGGGTGGCATCTGGCTTGATTAACACTTTAGAGAGATTTTGTGTGGCAGATTTGTCCAGTACCATATGTCCTTCAGTTTCATGACAGTGGCTTTGATAGTCAATGATAGTGGATACAATTAAAATGAAGTCCTCTACAACTTCAATCTTTTGTTCATTTTCCTGTTGTCGCTTAGGCATTGCATTTTGAAGGTTTTGATTTCCTTTACACTGAGTTGTAATCTCTACTGAAGATGGTAGTTTGTGATCTTCGTCTGTAAGCGCTTCCAGTCCTTTTGATTTCCAGCAAAAGTAAGGTTTTGGTATCTGTACATCACAGGCTTCCCTCAGCCTTCCTCCAGCCCTGGTGGGCCTTCTTCATATATTCAGGCTTCTTGCAATATGTCCTTCTCATGTAGATTGAACAAGTATGGTGACAGGATACAACCCTGACTCACAATTTTCCTGATTTTAAACCAGACAATAGTATCCCTTGTTTTGTTTGAACAACGAATGGCCTCTATGTCTGTGCATAGACTTTAGAACAGTGCACTACTCTGGAATTCCCATAATTCACAATGTTATCCATAGTTTGTTATGTTCCACATTGTCAAATGCCTTTGCATAATTAATAAAAACAGGAAGTTGTTTTTTTAGGTATTCTCTGTTGTCAGCCAAGATCCATATGACATCACCAATGAAATCCCTTGCTCCAAATCCCCTTCTGCCTCTAACTTCATTTTCTGACAGTTCTCTGTTGATGCACTGTTGCAACCAGTTTCTAATTACCATTAGCAGAATTTTACTTGCATTGTGATAGTAACATTAGCTAGTTGGATCACTTTTCTTTGGCATGGGCAAAACAATGAGAAATGATCATTTCTCTTTTGATAGCTAGGTAGCTATCTTCTGAATTTTTTGCCTTTGAATTTGGTCAGTCCTGAACATGTACTTCCCTCTTCATTTCCTAACTCCAGATTTTTACACTTTCATTATAATGGCTTGCTTTATCGGTTCAAGTGGTCTTTTGAGATTTCGTGTTGGACTCTCTTGCTTCATCGTTTTTCTGTTTGCTTTAAGTGCTTTACAATCAAAAGCAAGTTTTAGAATTACTTATGACATCCACTTTGGTCTTTCCTTTCATTCCTTTCTCTTTCTTTTGGCATCAGTGCCCCCTGGTGGTGGTAGGAGCTACCCAGCCTGGCTTCTGGAGAGTCGCTGCTGGATTTGAACTGCCAAGCCTGTGGGCTGCAGTCCCGCACTCAACCACTACGCCACCGGGGCTCAGACCCCTATCCTTTTCATGACCTTCATAATATGAACATTATATGATATTCTTGATGTCAATCACAACTTTTTTGCTTTGGTCTTTAGTGATAAACATAAAATATGTTCATGAGGTGGTCTCTAAATTCTGGTGGGATACATTTAAGGTTGTATTTTGGTTCTTGTGGACTTGTTTTAATTTTCTTCAGCTTTCACCCGAACTTGCTGGTGAGCAATTGATGGTCTATTTCACAATCTGCTTCTGGCCTTGTTTTGGCTGGAGCTATTGAGCAGATCTGTCATATTTTTCCACACATCTAATCAATTTGATTCTTGTGCGTTTCATCTGGGGAAGGTCCATGTATAAAGTTAATATTTATACACTGAAGAAAGATAGGTTCAGTGAAGGAGTCGGCAATCTGTATTCACAAGATCAAAAATCCTCTTGTGATTTCTTTCAGTTAGTAAAAGTAAGGTAATAATGTAGGTCTTTAACAAAGTCAGAGTGGCTTTAAGTGAACTTTCAAGCCACAAGAATAATTGTACTAGTGCTGGGAGAAAGGTTATGGAAAGAAGACACTGAAATAAGTAGAGTATGGAATCTGAGCACATAGCTGTAGACCTGAAACTTGGAAGTGGCTAACAGATAATCCAGCCTAGCATCCTAAAGAATTTTCACTCTGAGGCAATGTTGTCCTGCTCAGGGGGAGTTTCAGCATTTTATGTGAGGACAGCATTCGAGACTTACCCACCACCCAGGCTGTGTGGTCATTGTCAGCCTGTATGCAGGGCGAGGTAGGCCATTTAGACATTCCAACTGTTCATTGGTACTTATCTCCAAGAGTAGGACATTGGGTACTCTCAGAGTTTTCCTTCTTATTTACAGTATTTGAAATTGACTTATAACACCTGCTTACCACGTTGATTTCTTAATCATATACCTTCAAGATGTTCAATAACCTAAAAATACATCATACAAATATTTGTGTTTTGTATGCGTACATAGTACACTATTCCTTCTGAGGAAAAATACATAGCTGACCCAATTGAATTTAAGTTGATTATGAGCATTGCTTTCTCATAGCTAAGATGACATTAGCCTAAATATAGATGTCATTTTATTGTAAATTATACCAAAGGTCATTTCTGTTGAGTTAGATAAATTGCAGTGAAGTGAGACAGATGCATTTAAAATTAATTTCACATTTTTAGTCTCAGTTGATATTTTCTTGTGTTATTAATTGACAAGCTTTTAATTTTGCATTTGGAGAGAAAAAGTTACTCTTCAGGTGACTGCATCTTTGAAATCATACTGCACTGTCCTGTAGAAAACCTAAAATTCAGTGAAATACAGCCTACACATGTCAGAGGACACATTTGGAAAAGGAAATGCAGCTGCATTTCCCCAAATTTGCAAAACACCAGATGTTCACACAGCTTGTATATGATGTTACAAATGTAAAATAAGGGTACTGTTCATACAGGCTATAGTTTCAAATGTGTATCTACATTTAATTCAGAACCAAACTTTTAGAAAGAGCTTGTAAGCTCATTTTAGGTTTTGTAACAAGAACAATAAGCCATTGTTCATGTTTTCAAATGCAGGGAAGAATATTCCCCAAACTTGTGTTCTAGGGAAGGTGCTTTATTTGGGAGCGTTCAGGTGCTTTTTGCTTTATCAGAATTCTCAGAAATTCCTTCCAGGGAAATCGTTGCAAAATTTTATGTCATGTAGACAGAGATTGAATTTACCTGTCATTTGAGGTGTTGAATTTGTAAAAGGACACATGCTAAAATCCTTTAACATAAATTTCCACTACATCTAAATTGTTTTTCTCAGTTGAGTCAAGTTCGAGTTGTTCTATTGTTTTTCACTCCAGCAAGCGGAAAAAGATTTTTGTAAAAGAGACAGAGAGCAAGTCAGCAGGTTGGAACTTTAGGAAAATGGTGGAAGAGCTGAAACGCAGGTTAAAAAACAAAAACCAAAAGACCGTTTTTGCTCATTCAGTTGCGAAGTAGTTACAAAAGGGTGCACCGTGGGGCGGGGCACACATGTAAGATCAGCCCCTGCCTGTTCTCAGTCGCTGGCATAGCTGCATCTGCCATGACAGGGAAAGGCACCTCTCCCTCAGGGTTACCTTAATTTGCTGATAATCTTTAAAAACCCCAGGTCATCACAGAATTACAAAAGGTGTGAGAAGAATCTTGCTCTGTGCTTCTTAACTTGAAATTGTATGTCATTAGTATACTTTGTGATAAAGAAATCAAGTGCATCCGATTGAACAAAAAAGCATTAAAAAGCATTCACGTGTGCTGTATGTCATGATTGGTGTCATAGAAGACAGCGAGATGTAAAAACCACGCCTGTAAGAATTTCCTTTCTGCCGCCCGCAGGCTTGGCGGTTCAAATCCAGTGGCGGTTCTCAGGAGCGGCACTGGGTAGCGCCCATGACCACCAGAGGTAGTGATGCCCACCCCCCCAAAAAAAGAATTTCCCTTCCACGGAGATTAATATAAAATTATTATAATGGGAAAGTATTCTTCCTCCCAAAGTAGAAAGTAAATTTTCAGCCTCAGGGATGAAGTCATCTATTTAGAATTTCCCAGTTCCTACTGAATGGTAATAAAGTAGCTACTTAAATAGTTGTTTAGTTATTTTCATGGATGAGGAGGTCTGAAGACTTTTTCATTTAAGAGTACCTTAACAGTCTTCAAAATTATTGAATCTATTTAAGAACTTTTCCATAGACAGGATATAGATTTATCTGTTAATCATTTTCATATTAGAAATTAAAACCAAGGAGTAATAAATCACTGATTAAAAGAATAATAGTAAATCCATTTTAGGTCATCTAAGTATAATTTACAACGGGGGGGGGGGGGGGGAGAGGAGAGGAGCCCAAGCAATACATTTCCAAAACAAACCAAGTAAAATCAAGAAGAATGGCAGCGTTTACATTTACACACCTTTCTTACTAGAACACTCTGAGTGTTCATGCTGACTTCTTGCATTTAACTTGCTATTGTGTTGTTTAAAGTAAATGAAGAAAATCCAACTTCTGGCAGATGAAAAGTTGAAAGAGAATAGGAAACTATTTTAATACTGCTTATAAATAGTTTGGGGTAATTATCTTCGATAGTTCTCCAAAACTCAGCCCATGATAGAGTCTTAAAGACCAAGTATATTTTGAAATTGGGGGGATGCTATTGAATTTCTGTTTCCTTATTACACTACAGAACCTTTTGACCGACATTGCACATTCAATGTGTATGAGTTTGCCATAGAATGTATCAGTGTTTTATTTTGTTTTGAAAAATTGGTCTGCAAAACTGCTCAGCCCCTTCAAATGTTGATGTGCCTTGTTATAGTGTCCAAAAATCACATTTATTAATCTGAGAAACATTTTATCACATGTTTTTTCCTAAACATTTAAGTAATGAGTAGCTATCAGACACACAGTGGTATTGACAGGTTTTCTAAAATTAATTGTTTCTATGGAAATTTGAATTTTAGCAGTGGGATCAAAGAGTTGGCCATATTTTCATTGAAATGACAGCTTACACTGTTCACTTTGGAGGAGGTCTCTGCCAAATGTCCACGTCTGAATAGCTGTGCTGTCTGTCAGTTCTGGCAAGCAACAATGGCATTGAAGGTGGAAACCAGCTACCTCTTTTCACAATCCACCAGATCATTAATTCTCAGGCTTTCTCGTGCCATGACCCTTTCATACAGTTCCTCATGTGTGGTGACCTACCAGCCATAAAATTATTTTTGTTGGTACTGCATAACTATAATTTTGCTACTGTTATGAATCAGGCGACCGCTGTGAAAGAGTGTTCAACCCCAAAGGGGGTCACAGCCCACTGGTTGAGAACTGCTGCACTAAATGCACAAATGCTTTATCCTCATCATTTTTCTATATGCAGCAGTGTACTTTATATGCACTTCTTATTTTCTCACACAGAATATGAAAAATGATGTTCATTCTACAGATGAGATGTAACAAATGAATACTGTTCCATAAAGAACATTCTTGAGTGGAAATGACAATGAAAATTACAGTGACTCCATACAGTTGCTGCCACTCCCTTTATTTATGTGAAGGCACCGGCAATTTTAGCAATCACTGCTTTTTCAACATCAGCACACTCTTGATGACACAGTGGAAAAACAACACACTACATACCAATGTAATTATAATGATAATCTGAACCATTGTTATAGATCATTGTTTCTGAACCATGCCCATATTTCATATCCACATGAAATATTATTTGAACTCCTAAAATATTTTAATATAAATCAGAGTAATAGAGATCTATTTTTGATGTATGCATAAAGGATTGACTTATAATTTCAGATACTTTTAATCAACTTTATAGAAGTGTTATAAATAATTTGAAAATGTAAGATAGAATGCCATTATATTACACTTTGAATTTATGAACTATTCGATATATTTTATCTTTTCTGTCAAGTTTAGCTTTTATCATTTTTAGCTCATATATCTACCTTGTAATGCTAATTAAGCTTAGCAGAGAGACTTTGGGAGAAACATCCAAGGAAAGAGAAGATGCTTGAAGCAAGGATGCCGTTTCTAAAGGACTCTCTTTAAACCTTGACTCTTCAATTATTAGGAGGCCTAGATCATGAACATGTGACCTTTCCCGGAGCTATACAGGTTGAAGGTTGAGAGTAATGATTAATTTATTGTTCCCCTTCTGCATTGCTCAACGTGGATCTATTTTGTTAGAGTACTATAGATCCAGGTCAGAAAGGGTTTTTCCAGCCTACCATCAAAGTGCCAGCAAGAAGAAATGTCTTCTTTTCTGGAAGCTCTAGGGGAGAATTCTGTCCCTGGCCTTTCCTGATGTCCAGAGCCTGCCCTGAGGCTTCCTTAGCTTATGATTCCCTTCCTTATCTTCAAAACCAGCATGGTGCATCTCTGGGTCCTCGTGTCTTCACTTCCTGCTTGCTGACCAAAACTAGAGATGGCTCCCCATTTTTTGGTAAGGGTTCATGTAATTAGATGGTAGTGTACCTGGAGCATTGAGTGTACTTCCTGCCTCTCAGGACCCGTTCCTTTCATCCCGTCTGCAACCTCTCTTTGCAGTGGAAGGTAATATATTCACAGATTTCAGCGGATCAACCTAAACATCTTAGGGGGATATTTTTCTTGTGATTTTTTTCAAAAGAATAAATGTTTGGACATCTTTATAATTAAAACAAATGGAAGAACAGTAATTAACACTGACAGCTATTTAAGGCATAGTCGACATGTACTCTTGTACACCTATTTTTATAATTCTGTATATAGATAGATTTTAGTTTATAAGCTATCACATATTTTACTTTTCAAACAAACCTGTTGCTGTTGAGTGGTTCCATCTTGGGTTACACAGTCAAACTGTTCCTTTGGTTTTCTGGGCTGCCGTCTTTACACAGCAGTGCATCTGCAAGCGAGCACTCATGCTGAGTGGCTTCCAACCGCAACCCTCTGGGTTACTACGTGAACTCAAACTGTGTTTACCACCCAGAGGACATAAATCTACTTAGAAGCTAATAGACCAAATGCATCTACAGCTACATTTGGTTCCTGATATGTATTTTAGCCCCATTCTTTGTGTGTGTGTAAGGTTAGAGTTCACACTGCAAGAGTCCTCTAATTTATCTTCATAATTTTTTAGTTGTCCTAGAAGACACTGCATTTCTTAAGCTCCTATTCACAATGGAGGTGAAGCCCCTCTGGCACAGGTGCTGAGAAGCTGGCGGTTTTCTGTTCGAGAGCCTCCGTGAGTCTGCTTTTGGGGAGATTCGATCTGAGAGGTTTGATGGTGCCGCTTGACCCTGACCTGTTGGGCTCCCATGAGTCAGAATACATGTGACCGGAGTGGGTTTTATTTTTCATGTTTATTCTGAAGCAGAGTACTTATCTATCAACGTAGCATACCTTGTTTACTTAGGGGTACAAGATGACTAATGTTAACTCATCATTTTAAAAAAATAACTTTTTGCCTGCTGATCTCTCTTTGGAGTTTATTATTTCTCATGACACCTTTGATTCTGAATGGATGAGTTGTAGTCATTCCCAGTACATTCTGGAAATGTGTATTTGAGTGAGTCTTTGTTGTCACTGGTCTAGGAGCAGAAAGCAAACCAGAAACAGCCACGATTCTTGCCTGTGACACGCTCTGAGCTTATTGGGGGCAAGTAGAAGATTGCACAGCAAACTGGCACATACTCAGCGTGCGCCTTGAGAAGTAGAGAGATGTGGGCCACAAACCTCCTGCCTGAGTGGTTGGCGGTTTCCATCCAGATAGTGGCTTCACAGGGAAAATGACCCAATGCCCAGCTCCTGCAAAGACTGTTGTGGAGAAAACCATCGGGAGCAATTCTGCTGTGCTCTCTAGGGTGGCTCTGAGTTGACAGTAGGCTCAGGGCTCCCCTCCCCCTCTCTTACCCCCACCCCCACCCCCCAAGCAGTACAACCTGAGTCCTAGTAAATGCTGTGTGAGTGCATAGGAAGGAATAGTTAAATACTGAATACCTTTCTGTGTTCCAGGCATGTTTGTTAACACCGAATGATTATTACAACCATTTCGAAATGTGCGATGTATACTATTCTAACCTTCAGCTAGCCTGCCTCTGTTATTAGAGTTGTAAATACTGTCCTCCGATTCCTGAACTTGAATGTCTTTGCTTCTAAGGAGCTAAAGCCTTCAGTTCTCCAAGGTGAGAGTTTAGTTAGATAAGCATATTCTATCTAGACAAAAATGTAAAAAGCCAGGAGCTTAGGAGATAAGCACAGATGAGCAAGTCTGAAAGGAAGCCCGCCACCCCTGCAATGACTGGCACGGACACTGAGTAAATGGGAACAAGAAGAACACTTGAAGGGTAGAGGAAAAAACTTTTGAAACTTGATATAATGTAACATGCTTTACTCATAAATAAGTAAAATTCAGATAGCCCTGGGAAAATGACTTTCTTTTACGAGACTTGGAAGAGAAAATTCTCCTTTTATAGTTCTTACATGGGTTAGATGTATCCTAAAGTTGATGATTTGTCCTACTTACCTGTTTCCATTTGTTAAAGGCAAAGAGTTTCTAAGTTACAGGGAAGTTGATATGATTTCTCCTTTTGATTTAGGCTCTTCCTTTTACCCAACTGCACCTCACTGATTAATTTGTTGAAAGGTAGGGTGGGTGGCCTGACCCCTAAGGTGGTTTTCCGAGAGTTCTATCTCCTGATATTAATACTCTTCTGCAATCCTCCCCCACTGAGTAAAGGCTGGGCATACCAATGTGGCAGAAGTAATAAATTCCACTTTCAAGATTTGGATATGAAAACAATAATAACAGACCTGGCTTCTTGGGTGGCTCCCTTTCATTCTTTCAGCTTGCTCCCTCTGGGAAATCCAGTGGCTGTATTTAAAGAAGCCCACATGGCAAGGAACTGAGTCCTGCTGGGAATCAGAATGAGTGAATATGAATGAGAGTGGATCTTCTTCCCATGTGAAAGAGCCCAGTGAACCTGCTATCCTGGCCAACTGCTTAGCTTCAACTGTAGGGCAACCTGTGTCAGAGCAACCTAGCTAAGCCATGCGCAGATTCATGATTCAGAAAAACTGAGATGATGAGTTTTCTGCAAAGCTTTTGGACTTGGGTAATTTATTATTCAATAATGGGAAATATAACAGTGCCTACTACATGGCAGGACTTGTTCTTAGTGCCAGGTTTATAGCCCTAAATACAATAGACAACTATCCCTAACTCAGGGAACATACACTAGGAGAAGGTGGAAACTAATCATTAAAATTAGGACGTCCATGTATCCGTGAGATATTAATACATGTAAGCGGGAAATAAAGCTGGGGAGGATTCAGGAGTTCGGGGCAGTAGAACTTTTGCAATTTAAATTAAAGGAACAAAAAATTTTCACTGAAAAACTAATTTGTTCGAAGACCTTAAAAATAAGGTAGAAACCATTTAGTTATAAATGACAGGATAGAATGTTGTTAAGTGTCGTCAAGCCCATTCTGACCCATCGTGACCCAGTGCACAATAGAATGGGACACTGCCCAGTCCTGTGCCATGCTCACAATTGTTCCCATGCCTGAATCCCTCTCCTTGAGGGCCTTTCTCTTATTTGCTGCCCCTCTGCTTTAGCAAGCCTGTGTCCTTTTCCAGGGACTGGCCTCTCCCGTCGACATTGTTCAGAGCATGTGAGAGAAAGTCTCACCATCCTTATTTCTAAGGCACACCATGGCCTTACTTCTTCCAAGACACATTTGTTTCTCCTTTTGAGTGTCCATTTGTCAATCTTTATTTCTCACTTATATTTATTACTATCTCACGGATATATGAACATACTAATTTACTACATGAACTTACTAATTTTAATATTCATGGCCAACACCACTATTCACACAAATTGATTCTGCTTTGGTCTCCCTTCTTCAGTGTCCAACTTTCACATGTATCTATAGGAGCACATGAAAAATTCCCTGGCTTGGATCAAAGACGCCTTAGTCCTCAAAGTAGTACCCTTGATTTTCAGTTCCCTGAAGAGGCCTTGTTCAGCAGATTTGCCCTCGCAAGGTGCCTTCATCTTTTGACTGCTTCTCCAGGAGCATCGGTTGTGGATCCAAGCAAGGCAAAATCGTGGACAATTCATTTTCTCTTTTGCCATGGTGCTACCTGTGGAGTCCAGGTGTACGGATTTTGTTCTTCTTTGCGTTGAGATACAGTCCCTGCTAAAGGTTGCACAATCCCCGCTCTGCATCCATGTTGCAGGCTCACCTCCCTCTGAGTGAGCAGGGCAGAAAGGAATAGGATGTGAATAGAGACTGACATAAATATGAAGCCATTCCGGAGTTTTGCTCTGACCTAACGTTTTAGCCTGATTGCTTGCCTGCAATGTTGAAACTAATGGAGGCGATAATGGCCAGAGCAAGAGGGCCATGGAGATCGTTGGATCTAGCCCAGCAAAAGATGGGGAAACTTTGGATTAGGGTTCTGGTGGGAAAATGGTGAGAAATGGTTCAGTTCTGGTTGTGAAAGTCAAAGCCAAAGAGATAGGCTGATGGATTTAATGTGGCTGACTGAGGGAAGAGTTGGTAATCCAGGCCGATATCAAGATTTGGGACCACCAGTTTGGTCTGAAACCCAATGCTGTCACGGTGCTTTTTACTCATTGTGACTATAGGACAGAGTAGGACTTCCCCTTTGGATTTCTAAGACTGTAAATCTTGACAGGAGCAAGAAAACCTCTTTTCCCCAGAGGTAGCTGATGGGTTCACAACTCTGCACATAGCCAACTGCGCCACTGGACTTCCTTCAGTGGGTCACCGGTGATGTGTGTCAGTCTGCCTGTCCCCGTGCAAGTGCAGCATTGCACATGTGGCTTGCAAGGAGAGCAAGAGGAGACTGAAGGAAAGACATTTACACTTTGTCTTTCCCAGCCAAGAGACTCCATGCCTTCGAGTTGGGTGATAATATGGTTCCTTCAGGCTATAAGGAAACCACACCCTGGTTTCTTTACTTGAAGTACTATGCTAAGAATGGGAGTCCCTGGGTCACTTGAGTAGCTCGCTGGTCACTGCACTACTAGCCAAAAGAGAAGCTCACATTTCTGACAGTCTGTCATAGCCATCTAGGCTACACATGCCTATTGACATGCTGCTTTCAGGTTCCATCAGATGGATACTGACTCACAGCCACCATAAAGGACAGTGAAGAAGAGCCCCATAGCGTTTCTAGGGCCTTACCATTTTGTTTCTTTTTCTTTTTTAGCGTTGTATTGTGAATTGGATAAAGTTTACAGAGCACAGTATTAGTTTAACATCCAGTAATTCATACATCTTACGTTCCTTCTCATTCATTAATATCTCTTCAATGTAACATAACTTACCTGTCTTCCTCCTCCTCCTTGTGTCTCTGGTTTCCATGTCCCTCCTCCTCCTGTCCCATATGAACGGGGTCCTTGGGTTAATGTTGCCCTTTAGTCCTCAGATGGTGGATGATTGTACAATATGCACACCACAGTAAGACCACTTATAGACCCGTCCTTTGTTTGGCTGAGCATTGAGCCCAGGGGATGAGTTCATTTCCAAACTTAAAGGGTAATGAAAGGTCTTTGTCTCGGGGGTTGTGCAAGACTCTTGTCTGCCCTCCGGTAAGCCTTCTTGCTTTTTATAAGTTTTAGTTTTGTTCCACATTTTTCTTGAACTCTATCCATGAACCTCTATTGTGCTCCTTTTCTGAGCAGTTGGTAGTTGTAGCTATGCACCCTCTAGGTCTTAGGGTTGTAGTGACTGATGGGTGTGTTTATGGTCCACTTGTTCATTGAACTGTATCTGTTTTCCTTTTCTGTAGTATGTTCTATTGACAGGGAGAAATCAAGAACCTTTAGTTATATGGCCATTCACAAGCTTTTAAGACTTTAGTCTTATGGGACAAAATCTCTAGGTCTTGTCTCCCACTAAACTTCTGGTGGGCTTAAACTTCCCATGACCAGTCTAATGCATAACCCCTGTATCAGCAGAACTCCTAAGAATTGGCATAGATTAACGGCAGTCATTTGTCCATCTACCTCTTCCATGTACCAGCCTTCTGACATGTTTTAAGAAAAGGAAGAGAATATCGAATGGAACGTTACTCTGTCACTTGTCATGCTAGACAATAAAGTTAATATTTTCATCCACCTTTCAACAGATAAAATGATTAAAATTCTTAACAGTTAAAGACTGTCCCTGTACCTTTTTACCTCCAATGGTGTCAGTATTCAAACGTAGGCTTGATCCCCGTGTCTTGTTTCCCACTACCTCTCTTGCCAAAGAAACTTGGCCACAAAAGTCCATCTGTGATGATCATGATTATCGGCCTAATGGGCAAGCTGAAAACTCATTCCCTGTTTGTGCTTGGAAAATTATTTCAAATTGACTGAGGTGATAATTTAGTAAGAGAGACTGACAACTTGGCCAGAAGAACATGTGTGCATTACAATCATAAATGGTAATGCCTTCTGCTTCCCTGAGGGAGTCTGGCGGAATGCTGGGCGTCTGGTGTGAGCTCAGCCCTTGTAGGCGTTTTCGTTAACACTGGGAGGAGGAGTGTGTGCCCCTTCCAGCGAAGCATGTGGGCTTGGCTTCGATAGCGGGTTTAAAGCTTGGGGAAGGCAGGGGCATCAGGAAACAATCTCAGAATAACGTACAGCAAATGCTAGAGAAAATTCTAACATGAAAAGGGTGTCTGGGGCAGCAATGAATCTGTACACAGCCTCCCAAGAGAAGACATTTTCTTCTCTTGCCGACACCACCTCCAGGGTTCTGTGGGGTTCCTTGTACAGCTGTGCATCCTTGGCGACCTGGGCTTCCTTTACTCCTCCACTCTCTATCTCGTTTAGGTACCTTTCACACGTGGAAACCAATCAATTCTCTAATTGCTTGCTTATAAATGCTTTCTCTAGCCAACCTAGTGAAGGTGTTTATAATCAAAAGCCATGTCCTCTTCTTGGTGGATGCCTACGGCTCTCCTAAATATGGGTTCCTATGCAAAGGTCCTGGTGTAATTGCAGCTGCCACTGTGCGCCCCTTGTTTCTGCCTACTTGGCAGGACTGGAAGCTTTTTATAGATAAATGCATAAAAGTGAAAGACTCGTGATTGGTACAATAGAAGACCCGTAATTTATAGGCAGGAAGGCACACGTCGTTAGCACTTGAGTAAGAGCAGCCAGCGACACAGCCAGGAAAGGCCCTGCACGACTGCAGGGAGCTGAGTTGAGCCGAGCAGAGGCCCTTTGTCATGAGCTCCACCATGAGAACGATGAGAAGGGAGAGGCACTCCAGCCAGATTGAGCAGGTTCAGTTACGACAGGAAATAACCCAGTACCTTCAGCTAAGGACAGATAAAGTCATACCACTGGCAGTATAGAGATGAGACTAGAAAGATAGGAAATGATATGGAAATAAAAATTCTTGTGTACCCAGTAAAAGAATGTAGACAGCCCTCCTCCCTCCCTTGAAATGGGTTGTGAAGCATGAATTTGAATTCGATGTTGTTGTCAGAGATTACTTTGGCAGCAAGGGGAAAAAGGGGGAAAAAAGGCGCCAGTATAGAGACAGGAAACTCCCTTCCCTGTAGAAGGTTTCTCAATTACCTATGAATGAGATGATAAATTAAGCAATCATCACCAAACATACTTTATTTGTGATACCTACTATTGTTTAGGCATTTGTACTGCATGTACTTGTTTTCATAATATGTTTTAAACATCATGAGAAAATGGCAGAGGACACATATCCGGCCACCTCTGGCTTCTCTGTTGCCAGGAAGAAGTCAGACAGGACTCTCCCATTCTTCCATTTTTACCTATGATGACACCAACTGTTCTTCCAGAGCACTCCACTTTTCTGCTGGGTTCAATACCTTGTTGCAATGACCACGTTGAACTCCTAGACAAAACTTACAGTTAAGAGGATTTATTAGGCTGGGAAATTAATAAGTTGCCACAAGTCAGGCTCAGTGAACTGTAAGGGCATAGTCCTTGGTCCACAGTAGTACCTCTTCTCAGCTAAAAACCAAGTCTCTATCTGGCCCTCACCTCTCAGTTACATAGCCCATTGGCTTCTGCCTCTGTGGTCCAGGAAGCCAATAGTTGCTCTGCCATACCGCCTCCTAATGTCAGTGCTACTCCCCCTCTGGGTCCTGATCTTCTGGCCTCAGCCTCTGCTCTCAGGCTGGCTCCTTTACTCTGCCTCATGTTTGCCATGGCTTCTGGTCTTGGCCTCCACCCATGAAGACAGAGATCCCGAACATGTTCCACTGGTGACTTTTCCCCCACAATTCTGAGATTTATCTCTGCTGTTTCCCAGAGGGCACTTATAACAAAGGAATGCCTTTGTTGGAAGTGTGATTTCTGGCTTTAAGCAGTTCCTCCACCCCTGCCCCCCAACACTCCCCAAGGAAACAAAGGTTGCTTACTTGATGCACACCATCTACCCAAACCCCACCCTCACTGCCATGGAGTCAATTCTGACCCATAGTGACCCTATGGGACTGGGTGGAACTGTTTCTTGAGTTTCCAAGACTAACTCTTTACTGCATAGGAAGTCATGCCTTTCTCTGGATGAGCAGCCCAACGTAGACATCCCGTCCCATCAGAGTGTCTCTCTCTGCTCCTGGAAACTCAGACTCTCCGCCATTGAGTTGATGCTGACTCAGAACGACCCTGTAGGACAAGACCAAACTGTCCCTGTGAATTTCTGAGACTGTAATTCATTACAGGAGTAGAAAACTCCATCTTTCTCCCAGTAGAAATATAATCCCACCTTAATTCTAACCATGAGCATAGCAGAGAACTCCCTCCAAAATCAGATTGTAGCCACAGGCATAGTTTATTTTTAAACTCATTCTATTGGGGTCTCATGCAACTTTGATCACACTCCATACATACATCCATTGTATGTCAAGCACATTTGTACATCCGTTGCCCTCATCCTCAAAATACCTGCTTTCTATTTTAAACCCTTGGCATCAGCTCCTCCCTCCTTATGAACCCTTGATAATTTATAAATTATTATTACTTTGTTATATCGTATACTTATGTCTTCCTTCACCCACTTCTCCGTTGTCCATACCCCAGGGAAGAGGTTATATGTTGATCCTTATAATCAGTCCTACCTTACCTTTCCTCTACCCTCCTGGTATTGCCACTCTTAACATTGGTCCTGAAGGGATCATCTCTCCTGGATTCCCTGTTTCTGGCTCCTATCTGTACAGTATACATTCTTTGGTCTAGCCAGATTTGTAAGGTAGACTTGGGATCATGATGGTGGGGAGGGGGGAGGAAGCACTGAAGAACTAGAGGAAAGTTGTATGCTTCATCATTGCTACACTGCACCCTAACTGGCTCATCTCCTTCCCCTGACCTTTCTGTAAGGATATGTCCCATTACTTACAGAAGGGCATTGGGTCCCCAACCTGTGCTCCCCCTCATTTACAATTATATCATTTTTAGTTCTTTGATGCCTGATAGCTGACCCCTTTGACACCTCGTGGTCACACAGGCTGGTGTGCTTCTTCTATGTGGACTTTGTTGCTTCTTAGCTAGATGGCTTCTTGTTTACCTTCAAGCCTTTAAGACCCCAGACGCTATATCTTTTGATAGCTGGGCACCATCAGCTTTCTTCACCACATTTGTTTATGCACACATTTGTCCTCAACGATCCAGAAGTGAAGGCGGACACATGATATGATTTTATGGTTTTTGATGCCTGACACAGGCATAATTTATAATGGGTCACCTCAGGGATTATGGCTAGAAGGGCTGTATTGACACATATCTTTTGAGCCAGCTACCCTCTGGGATGCCCAATGCAGATTGGCATTGACTCCGTGGGAGCAGTGTGGGTGGGCTATTGCAACAGTATGCATCCACATGCTAACTCTTTAGCCTGTGCTCAAAAGAGGGATGTGACATTTAAACTCAATATTTTATTTGTCCAGGTAAATTATAGGGGCAAGCTTGTTATCGTTTTTTTTTTTTACCCAGGGAGACCGGCAAATGCTTGAGGAAAGTAAAATACTTTGCCACAGGTGAAGTTCAAGTGAGATGGATATGTTTCTTATCTCATGGAGCTAGCATAAACAAAGATATCAGCATGTAGAGAAGTAAGTAGCAATGACTTTTGAGAAGTGCATGGGAGAATATGGAGGGGTACAGTGACCCCATTTAGAGCAGAAGAGTGAGGGAAGGCATTTCCATAAAGGCCTCAAAGTTGAGCAACAGCCATATCAGTGGAGAATTTTACGTGAGCCCAGTAACATCGTAAGACTTGTAACAAAAAGCTTTTGGAGGAAGCCCAGGATTGACCCATGTGGCTCAGACTTGTGAACAAGAGGGAGGAGTTGCTCGAGATGTCTTTAGAAGGGTCAGCAGGTTACCAAAGATCTTCTGGAGTAGTGATTTCTTCTGGAAAGATTGTTATCAATTAAATTTTGTCCCATTACTTCTCTGGACTCTGTGGAATGGGGTCATCGAGTTGAGAACTGTTTGTGATATGTTCAGGACGGCAATCATTGCTTTTTGGTGCTTTTGCCAATTGTTTTCTCATTTTGCATACAATAAGAGCATAGAAATAATATGATAAAAATAGGATAGAAATGCATTTTTTATCTATGTTCTTTAGAACCCACTGCAAGTAATCAGTTTATTCAGTGTAGTCATTCTGTAGCGCACTGCCTTTGAGGCTTTAGCTTCGCTGTAAATTCAGTGGATCTGAAATGACTTTCCAAACAGTATTTGTGTTGTGTGCTATCTGCATCCATGGCAGAGAAGAGTTTTAGATGGAGACTGATAGATGCAGCCTGGGTGTGCCATCACAGCAGGTGGAGTGTCAGCTTCCTTCCCGATCACACTCGCGGAGCATTCACTTGTGAGCCGCTTCAGTGCCCCTTGTCACTAAGACAAAGGTGACCTTCAAGCTGTCAAACATTTAGTGACACGCAAGTTGATGTCATTGCTAACAGTGAGTAGTGAACAAGATAGGGCCATTTTCACGTTGCCGAAGAACAGCAATTGTTTGGTGGCTATTGGACAAGACAAAAGGCAAGGCAAAATTAATAGCTTCCATGTCAACATTGTTTATATTTATGATATAAGCAATTTCTAGTAATGAAATTACTAACTATGCTTTAATGTTGATATCTTTATCAAGCATATGATAAAACATGCATTTTATTGTGTGAATATCTAATCTATATTTAAATACCTTAAATTATCTTGTTTTATATTGAAGGTACTATTTCATAATCTATATGTAAAATTTTTATTAGTACTCAATATGGTAAACTGGACACTAACGATAAAAAATTAAGGGATGGGGCTTGTGCTGATGGCTTCAAAATATAATAGATATGTACATATGAAGCAAACATACATGTAGCACAAAGTGAAGTGGGATGTGAGATCCTATGAGTAAAAGAAAGTGATTCACTTCTGATGAATGGAATCTAATATAACTTAGATAATTTGCTATCTTGTTTATAATTCAGTCACTTGTTCCTGCTTCTGCAAGGCATCATGGGAGCAGACTCAGATATTTTGAAGCCTCTGGGTTGGAAATTGTGGCAGTCATGTGCTTATGCTAATTCTATGATTGAGATGTAGGGGTGGAGTCTACCTGTTAACCTGGACATAGCTATTGAGTAGCCAATGAGGCCTCTGTGTGGGCATGGCTTTGTCCTGATACATTTGGGAAATCTCGCAATATTTCCCTCGTGAAGATGAGAAGCTATCTCCTGGTTGTTGGGAGTTAGTCTCAGAGATGATGAATCATGGACAAGACAAGATGGCAGCGTCTGAAGAGCTGGAGAAGCCACATGGCTTTGCCCTGATGGAGCCAGACCTCCAAAGCTGGAGGCCCTGCCAATGATGAGTTGCTTCTGCCACCACTGAATGCTGTTGATGGACCCTGAGCCCTGGAAGCGAGGAACCATGTGGAGACCCCTGCCAGCACGGGGACTCCGCACCCACTGACCTGTGACTTTGTGAGTTGAAAGGAGATTTTATAGACTGGTATCGGACATATGGGCTAATATCGGACTTATGACTTTGAACTGGACTGGTTTGGGATGCTTTCTCAGTGTTCCATTCCTTTTGTATATAAACCATTCCCTTATATCCATATGCGAGTCTAAGTATTTGTTTCTCTAGTCTACCCGGAATAACACACAAATGGATTAATCGATCCTGCAGTAAGTTTAGCTCAGTACATCAGCTTTAAAAAAACAAGACAACACTAGATAATAGATTAGAGCAGAAATTCTCAAAATGCATCTCACATTATGTAGTAAGTGTTGCATTGTTGCTTAAAACTTTTTGTGACTTCTAATATCTTGTTGGAGATATTGTGTGTGATAGCCACTTTTGGTTTGCAATGTAATTCTAACTGATAGTAGTCAACATGGGTTCAGAGTTACCAGGCTAGCTGACAGGCATCTCAGCTGCATGGCTTTCAAGAACGTAGTTTTATTTCTTTTATAATCCTAGAAGCTAGACATCTCAATTGAAGGACCTGGCTGTGTTCATTTCTCCATTGTCTGGTGTGCGTGTCTGATGCCATGGAGTCAGTTCTGCTGTCCTCCCGCAGGGTCTGGCTCCTGATGGCATGGAGACAGCAAATGAGATCGTCTGACCATTCGCACTTCTAAGCCACATGCTGCCTATGCTTCTTCCCAGACAGCTTTGTTCCTTCTACTGGCAGCCCCTGGTATATTTAATGTGCCTCAGCAGCACCCTAAGGGAAGGGAATTCATTTTTCCTCAGTCCTCCTTATGTATTGTCCAACTTTTTCATGAGTATGAGACAATTAAAAATACAACCGTGAAGGTAGGTGCACCTTAGTCCTCAAAGTGACACCTTTAAGATGTCTTTTGCCGCACTTTTCCTTTGTGTAAATGTGCTTTGATTTCCTGACTGCTGCTTCCATGGAAATTGATGGGGGATCTGAGTAAAATGAAACCTTTGCCAATGTCAGTCTTTTCTCCTTTCATTGTGATGTTGCTGCTTATTAGCTGGGATGAGTTTTGTTTTCTGAAGATGTAATCCTTACTGAAGGCTATGGTCTTTAATCTTCATCAGTAAATGTTTCAGGTCGTGCTCCCTTTCAACAGGCAAGGTTATGTCAGCTGCATGTTACAGGTTGTTAATGCGACTTCCTACCATCGTGATGCCACCTTCTTCTCCATGTAGTCCAGTTTATCATCATACAATATTCCCTTCAGCTGTTCAAACCACTGCCTCTGTACAGGCTCTCCAAGAGCACAGTAATGTTTTGGAATTACCATTCATTACAATAATTTTCACAATTTATCAGCCACACAGTGGAATATTTTCATATAGTCAATGAAACTCAGGTAAACATCCTGCTGGTATTCTCTGCTTTTTGTCAAGACTGATTTAATAACAGCAACTCCCTGCTTGTACATCTCCTGAATCTTATTTGGATTTCTCTGTCCTGCTTCAACCATTTTTGGGGTTTCCTCACTAGAGTTTACATGCGTGCCATGCTAATGATTTTGTCCAAATCATCCTGCCTTTTACTAGATTGCTTGTGTTTGTCATGGGCCTGGCAATGGCGCTTTCCATTGATTGGTCAGGTGGCTGCCTTCCAAAGATCCTGTCAGAAGCTTGTGCTCTCCCCTTGCCACATCTGCTTGTTGAAACATTGTTTTTGGTATCCTGAGCCTTGTTGTTGCCAGTGTCTCCATGTAGCTGGAACTCCACCCCTTGACACTGTCAGTTCTTGATCAGACGTTCCCTCCTGAAAGGATGGAATCCTTTTTCAGTAGCGCAGAGACTTCTGTGGAGAGCATCCCATTTCTTTAGAGAATGACGTCCGGGTTTGGATCAGGATTGCTGATCGTGCTCACACATGCTATCTAAAATGTTTAGCACAATTGGTAGTCGTTTTGAAGGAAAACGTAACTCCCAGCATATTTAAAATATTGCCATTTAAAATAAAACATATAATTCTATTTCTCTCGAATAATCTATGTAACAATGATTGCTGTTTACCATTACCCATTTATAAGATACAAAAACAAGCATATCCTTGGGAATCAGAAGTATTGCGTATTTTCTTTCATTCCCACTGTTTCTTTCATAGCATTCTGTCATAACACAATGCTCTTATGTGAAAAATTCTTATTTCTCTGTATCAAAACATATATAGAATAGAAATTTACATTTAAAAAATGTACTCCTTACCACAGAACTCTTAGATTAAAAACTTTTTCTGAGTTATTTCAACTCTCTCAGGATACATTTGATATAACATAGCTATGTTAAAATCTTGATACATTTTAATTATAGCACAGTAAAACTTATTTTAAATGTGCATCCTATGTGGTGAGCAGGGATTTTTGTCTTGTTTTTGGTTTTGGTTTTGGGCATCACCGCCCTCTGGTGGTGGGAGTAGGAGGCCCAGCCTTGCTGCTGGATTTGAACCTTCAACCCAGTGGGGCGCAGTCCCATGCACAACCACTATGCCACTGGGGCTCAGCCCCTAGGTGAGCAGAGATTTAAATACTGTTTGTAATTAGTTGTTGTGCCCTTAGATTTTTGTTGTTGTATATTGCTAGACTGAAATGGCTCAGCATCAGGTTTATTTAATATTTTTCCACTTTTTGATATGAGCACATACACATACTTCCTTCACCTGAGTCAACAGAGGGGGATAAGCAGTGAGTCCTCCTGATTCTCTAACTACCCATTGAGAAGTGGGCCCCAAATCCCCTCCTCCTCTGCCATTAAAAGTCATTTTTCCTCATCAGATTATGGATCAATAGATCTTTCACAAATGTTGTGGAAAACAGTGCTAGAAGTCTGCGGACAAGAAGAAAGATGACCCCCATCCAGCCACTGGAGTGGTATTACACCCCAGGGCTTTTGCATTGTCTCTTGTTCGGTGTCTTGGAAGTTTTAGGTGCCAGGACAGTATTGATGAGAGAAATGTGGTGTTGTGTGAGTCCGGGTAGACTAGAGAAAAAAATTCAGAGACACGCATATGGATATAAGGGTAAGAGGAATGGGGCATAGAAAAATAATCCCAGCCCAGTCCAGTTCAAAGTCATAAGTCCGATCTTAGCCCATATGCCTGATACCAGTCTATAACGTCTCCTTCCGACTCAGGAAGTGACAGATCAGTGGGTGCAGAATCCTGGTGCTGGCAGGGGTCTCCCCGTGGCTCCTCACTTCCAGGGCTCAGGGTCCATCAGCAGCATCCAGTGGTGGTAGAAGCAACTCAGTGCTGGCAGGGGTCTCAACGTGGCTTCTCCAGCTTCACAGTTCTGGTTCCCTCAGGGTAAGGCCGTGTGGCTTCTCCTCCAGCTCCTCAGACACTGCTATCTTGTCTTGTCCATAGTTCATTGTCTCAGAGACTGACTCTCAACAACTCCCTGTCATCTCCACGAGGGAAATATCGCAAGTTTTCCCAGAAGTCTCAGGAGAAAGCCATGCCCACACAGAGGCCTCACTGACTACTCAAAATTAACAGACTAGACTCCACCCCTACATCTCAACCATGAAATTGGCATCTTTAATACATGACCACCACAGTTGTCTTCATTGAAATGGGTATTAACTTTGCTTTGAATTCCTGAAGTTTAGTATTTCTAATTTTATTAGAAAACTAGAATCCCTGCTTACCTGACACAGTGCCTGTCCATATTCATAATGATAAAAATAAAAAAATGATTCAGGATGACAATTGTGTTTTTTGAAAAACCTTTAATCATAGACATTTGTTTAATTTTTTTATGTGATAAAATTTTCCAAATTGCTTTACTGTTTTATTTTAATGGCATTATGTCCAGTCATTTGATTTAAACTAATAAGCATTTATTATCAATTACTTTGCATTTGAAGTTTTGCCTTTATAGTTGGATTCCAGTTAAAATCTGTATACCTGTGATTGTTTTTTTTAATTACTTAGGTGTAAAGAGTGATCCAAACTTTAAGTTATAGTAGTAGAAGTGAAATCTAATTTTTTCACGGTTATCAACAATCTGTGTAACTACTAGTTTCATCACATCATGATTTTAAAATGTATTCTTCTTATTTAATAGTAAAAATGTATCACACTGTTCTTTTTTTAATTGTTGGTGTTCTTAATGAAAGTAAAGTTTGCATAGCAAAATCCCCATTCATTCATTAAAGTTGTATATTTGTATATTAAAATTTTATTTGTTCATTATACATCTATAATAATGTTAGGCCTGTCTAGGCAGTTGTTAATGCTTTCTTCTCTCTTTCTCTTTTTAAGCTATCTGTGGAAGCACGTAAAGAGATGACTAGAAAAGTTATTAAGACAGTCGAACATTTTATTGAGAAGCCAAGAAAAAGAAATTTAGAAGACGGCAATGAAGAAAAGAGTGATTCTCCAGTGACCTATGCAGACACCCGGAGTCATCTGAGCAAGTCCCTGGCCCACCTGGAAACCCTCGGCCACAGCTTCCTGGTGTCTCTGCGGACTAGTGAGCAGGTAAGACAGTGATCCCAGAGAAGTCGTCAGTGTTAACAGCAGATGCCATTGTTTACTCCTGAAGAAGAGTGTGGCAGTTCAAGTTTTGTTTTGTTTTTAAAGATCATTTTATGGGGGCTCTTACAGGGCTTACAACATCCCATACATCAATTATATCAAGCGTTTTGGTACATATTTTCCTATGTTGCAATCGTGATTTTCTAAATATTTACTTTGAGCCTTTGGTATCAGCTCCTCTTTTCCTCCTCCTTCTCCCCCTCCCACCCTCGTGACCCCTCGATAAATTATGGATCATTATTATTTTCACGTCTTACCCCAACCACTGTCTCCCTTCCCCACAGTTTCTGTTGTTTGTCCACCCCGGGGGGTGGGGTGGGGGTGGGGTTTGATGGTAGTGGTGCTATGTGTCCATCTTTATGATCCCCATTCCTCTGCTCTACTCCCCACTTCCCCCCTATCTTCCTGGTGTTGCTATTCCCATTTTTGTTCCTGCGGAGTATTTCTGAGCCGGATTCTGTGTGTCCCGAGCACTGCTCTATACCAGTGGACATGCTCCACACTAGCCCACAGTGAAAGGCAGGCTGGGATTCAGGCTCACAGACCCTTCACAAAGGTTCTCCGACATTGACGGTTGAACCTCGCCATTATCGCTGGATTGTCAGGTCCATTTTCACTTCTTTTTAAAAGGATTTCAAGTGACTTAGCTCCTTTGGTGTTGGGGATAAGTGGCAGGGTAAGCCATATGTGAGGGGGAGCTGGTTAGCTAGAGCTGAACCCTGTAGAGGTGTCCGGATGGTGCTTTCTTTTAAGCTCTAATTCTACCTCGTTGGTGTTTTGCGCTGTAATCGAGTAGTGGTTCCCCCTAATTTTCCCCAAAATCAAGAGGTAGCCCTCATGCCCTGCTTCAGTGTTTTTTTTTTCAAAATATATGTACACTTTATTTTGTTTCTATGTTGTAAGGTCTTGATGTAACATTATTACTTGTAGGGGTTTTTTGCTCAAGTAAACTTGTTAGGATGATCTTAACCCCTCTTCAAATCTAACAAAGCACAGTACTGATGTTTAGGAACTCCTGTCTCTGGTCAGATGTGAGGAATGCTACCAGGAAGCTTCACAGGGTTCTTGGGAATGCAGACTTTCAGGATTATTGAAACACCCTCATAGATTAAGTCTGTATATGGAGACCTGAAGACCTGTGTAGCCTCTTGTGATTTGGGTCAGTATTACATCAGTCTTATAATTTTTAGTTCTTTTATAAAATTGAAAAGTTGGCAGTTAACAAGTAAATGTTTTTCATATACATGTCACACACACACACACACACACACACACACCTGAGTAGTTGTGTTAGTTGGGTAGACTAGAGAAACAAATCCATAGAAACCATTATGTGTATATGAAAGAGTTTTATATACAAGAGCAACTGTACATTAAGTAAACATTCCAACTCAGTACAGTCCATGACCATAAGTCTGAGATTAGCCCATATGTCTGATACCAATCTGTAAAGTCTTCTTCAGACTCATGAAACACATGCAATGATGCTGTTTGCATGACAATCACAAGCCTGTGGGTAGAAAGGCTTTGGATCCAGTGGTGTTGTAAGCATCTCAGCACTGGCAGGACTCTAGCTCCAGGGTTTCTGTTGCATCAGGATAGGTCTACGTGGCTTCTCTTCAGGGATGTCTCACAGGGAGCCAGCCTTGTCAGTCGAGTCTCTCAGGTAGCGAGTGTTGTCAGTAGAAAGTCTCCAAGAATGTGAACTGAGAGAGATAGTATCTTACTTCCAAAAAGGAATGACCACATTTCCCAGAATTCTCAGGAGAATGTCAGGCCCACACAGAGGGCTCGTTGGCTCTCTCCAGATTGACAGGCTGGACTCCACCCTCCACTCTTATCCCTCAAAGTGACACCAGTGCAGGTGACGGCCACAGTAGTCTTCCTTTGGCAGCTTCTGTAAGTCAAAATAATATAGATTGAAGAAGCAGTTAGCACCGCGATGGGGGAAACTGCCAAATATCATGCAAAGCCTAAACCGACATGAGCAAAGAATTTTCACAGAGTTCAAAGTGAAGTCCGTGGCTTCCGTCTGTGAAACTGGGCGTCTTTCCACAGGAGGAGCTTGTGCTGTCACTTCGCTGCTCTGAGCGTGTGGTGCAGCTTCACCGACTGGCTGTAAAGCAAATGTCGCATGCCAATTTCATTTTTCACTAAGATCCTATTTGGATTTCTTACAGTTAGCTAAAGCTCTTACTAATGTAGGCCTCTCATAAAAGGAATGTAAGTTAAAATGAACTGTAGAAAACTTTATGGTATCCTGTTTAGGTAAATAAACAATATTGCTCTGTCCTTTAATGCCAGACCCACTTCTCTTGAATTGATTTCAGTTCTTAACAACTCTTTGAGCGGTTTCCATGCTGTGATTCTTGAAGGAAGCAAAGAGCCATATCTTTCTCCCTCAGAGCAGCCAGTGGGCTGTTACTGGTGACATGCTGTGAGGCAGGCCACCAGGGCACCCCCTGCTGTGGTCAATGAACCTATAAATAAATGGTCACTAACCTCATTCTTCTGAAGCGATAATTTATTGAATTATATTATTTTTTGTTGTTAATATATTGAACATTTTCATGATGGAAAATAGGTATAACTATAATACAGTTCTCATTCAACATTTTTGCCTGTACAATTCAGTCACATTAATTACACTCATCATACTGCTCAGTCATAACTAATATCCATTTCCAAAGTTTCCCCCATTCTTAAGTAATTGGATTGTACTGAACCTGATTTGAAAGACCCATGTAGAGTTCAGGTAATGAACGAATGGGAGGCTTCAGAAACTTTATGAGACACATAAATGCAAACCCATCACTGAGCGCATAACGAGAAGCATTCAAAAGCTTCATAGCAGTTTTATTTTAATTTCTAGTTTTCAGTGCCCATTAGCTTATCAAAGAAATAACATGCAATAAGAATCGAACATCTCATGCTTTTATAGGGAGTGGATTTGCTTCTACCCTCTCGATTTTATCTTGCGGGCATTTACAGTGCGGTCTCTAATTTTAAGAACTACAGCAAACTCTTAATTCTCTAGTAAACATGACCTGCTTATTGGTATAAACATTTGTGATGATTTCTGTCATTTTTCAAGCAAAATCCTCCTCCCACTGCTGTCTAGTCCATCCTTACTCACAGCGACCCGTCAGCAGCTGCACGGGAGAAAGCGGAGGCTCCACTCCCTTCAAGAGTGACAGCCACGCAAACCCACAGGGCACTTGGGCCCTCTGCTGTAGGTTCACGGTGAGTCAGGCCTGGCCCTGTGACAGTGAGAGTGCTTCGAGACAGGCCTATCAGATGAACAGTAACACCAAGGAGGGGTGTGTGCCCTAAAACAACTCACCATAGGAGATGTTTTTCTTTAAAATAGCCTTTGTTCAGGATTAAGCTCAGAAGGCAGAGAGGGATGGAAAGACAAATGGAAACAATAAATACAGAGAGGAAGTAGCAAGAGTGCTGTTACAATGTGGGGCTTGGAATCAATGTTACAAATCAAAATATATTCTCTGTAAACTTTCACCCAAATCATATTAAATAGTTAAATAAAATGCCCCATGTGGCCTACTATCAGCTTCAGCAATTATCAACAAAAGAACAATTCTATTTCATTCAGACCTTTTTTTTTTTTGGCATCACTGCTCTCCGGTGGTGGGAGTAGGAGGCCCAGGCCCACTGCTGGAATTGAACCTCCGTCCCAGTGGGCCGCAGTCCCGCGCACAACCACTACGCCACCGGGGCTCAGCCTTCATTCAGACCGTTGCCTAGTTCCTCTCCACCTCTATGGATTATTTTGAAGCAAATCCCAATCATCTTTCAGTTCATTAATTAATATACTATATAAGTATGTGTATATGCATATTCACACATATATGCATGTATGCATAATTTAATATCACTCCTGCAATGTTAATACAATTAAAATAATTAAGAGTTCTTTAATATCAATACAAGGAGTCCTAATGGTGTACCCTAATGGTGTACCCCTAATGGTGAGTCCTAATGGCTTGATGGTTATGCCTTGGGCTGGTAATCTCTAGCTCTGCAGTTCCACCAGCTGCTCCACGGGAGAAAAAAAAACTCTTTCCACTCCAGTAAAGAGTTACAGACTTGAAAGTCTACAGGGGAAATCCACCCAGTCCCTTAGGGTCCCTGTGAGTCAGAATTGACTCAATGGCAGGGAGTTTGAACTGTTTTGATTATTGCTCACAGTTCTTCATAGTTGTTTTCAAAGACAAAGCAGTATATTCAGAATTACTTGATAAATTGTAAAAAACCTAGAAGATGTAATTATCATTAAGTGACCATATTTGGTATGCTGAAAAACAATGATTTATGTCCCATTTCTTGAGTTATTTTTGTTAGCATTTGGTTTCCAGAGACTCTCTCAAAGAGAGGCACGGTTAGGTTCTGCGAGTACGACTAGCTCTATTAATTGCTAGCCAGAGGATTTGGGGCACATTATTCAGCATCTTTGCTCTTCTCCCAAAGTGAGGCTAATTAAAACTATTGGTATGACCTACTGCATGTAATTGTACAATACTGGGGGTTTGTGTAAATGATCCTGAGTAGATTACAGCCTTTGTTTATTCATAGTGAATAATAATAAAGTTGCACTTAATAAGTATTAGCCTTTACCTGATGCTGTACTAACGGCCAACTTGTACAGCGCTCATTTAGCCAGTTCCCAAGAACGTAATGCCTTCGTCCTCATTTTACAGATCCTGGAACTTGAGAACACAAAAGCCCACTAAACACTCAGTGGTAAAAGCAAGGACTGGAGTTCAATCCTGGGTGAACCTGGAGCTTCTGATCTCACTAACTGCTGTGTGTTCTCGAGTGTGGCCTTCATGGTTATGAGTTCTGTGGTTTGAGAATCTGGGGAAACTGTGTACGTATGTACACTTGCACATATGTAATTCCTGTTTCACATCTAGTGTTGAATGCTATGTCTTTCCAGGAAACGCTGCAGAAATACTATAACCTCTATGATCTGTCTCGCTCAGAAAAAGGGAAGCTTTATGACCAAGCTGTGACCATGTGTTTAGATGGTCAACCTCTACAAATGATTCAGCAGCTGTTAGAGGTCGCCGTTGGTCCTCTTGATTTCTCGACCAGGGATGTTGTACAGCGTGCTATAATGCAAATAATCTCAGCGTTAAGGTAAGCTACAGCGTTGTAATTGAGGGAATAACTGAGGTAGGATTTTGCCATTGTGCCCGCCTAAGGTTATCCTGAAATATGATCATTGAAGAAGCCCTAGAGATATTTACAAAAGTGAGCATGGTATTTAGAGTTCTCAGAGTCTTGTATTTTAAAATGGACAAGCCAGGAAATAGTTCACGAGTGGTTTTAGATGTAACCTCTCAGGAAATTCTCTAATTTCTGTTTCCTCTCCACCCCACCCACCATGAAAAAAAAGAAAGTATTCTTAAAATATGGGGAAAACCAAAATGTTAAGAAGGTGAAAGCTGGAAGACCATGTGACTTACAGTGGTTTTTCCGATTGTACCTTTGCTGTTAGTCCCCTTTCTATGAAGTACGTCAGGTGAGGTGGGTCATACGCTGAAGAAATTGGTGTCTTAGGACATTATTTCTTTGGAATTAGTCATTAAAGCTGACAAGTGAGAAATTCTCATTTTGTGTTGATATGTTTGAGTCTTTGTAGGATTGCATCCAAAAGGATTAGGAAAGAGTGAAAAGTTAAGCTAAGAAAATAATGAAGAATCAAGTACTGTCTGTGAATAATGCAATTAGGCTAAAAGATTGAGTTGCATTTAATTTATTCTCCTTTTAAGCATTCTTTGTAATTCTGTATTGCTCTTGAGGAACTTTTTGATTAAATGCATGTCACTTTTATGCAGCTGAACTGAAATCAAATGAGCTTTTATCAGTTTAATTACCCCAGCCTTGTACACTTTTCACCTAAAGCTCAGAGGTATTTGAAAATTTATATATAGAAAGAGTCATGAAATAGCATACAATATTTTAGGAACAAGAAATGCCATATTTAGAAAGTCTTGTTCTATAAATTGTTTACGTTGATTTTGTTCATGGTGGTTCTAAGAATGACTTTCTTCTTTCAGATTATGATATAGTTGTTTGCCACATTTTATATATACTTCTTAATTATTGGTATCCTTTTTAAACCCACCAAAAAAAGAGAAACATTTTGAAAGGTTTGTGCTTTGATGAATTTGGTTTATTTCCTAAAAATTATACATTTTCCTTGCTAATTAAAATAAAATATGGCAAGTGTTATTCTTGCACTCAGAAAATGCTGACAAGTTAAACACCCTCTCCATACAAATAGTTCTGTTACTAAATATTTAATTTTGGTCTAATAAACATCTGCTCTGTATACAGAAGATCCAGTAAATGTGAATTAAATCATTCATTTGTGGGAGAGAGGTTCACCTACCTCTTAAAGAAAAAGGAAAAAAAAAACCTCCTACTGTTTTTCTAACATTGACCTTTTAGGAAATCAGCTAACTTCATGTAGGCACAGAATAGAAAAGACCTGTCACTAACTGAACCAAACAACTAATTTAAATAATAGAAATGAAATTATTTTTCTAAATCTAAAATGTTGTTTCTCTCTGCTGCATCTTTGGAATTCATTAGTGTTCCAGATACACACGTTGTGAAATAGTAATGAGTCATAGGACTGTATCTTGAAGTACACTGCTGTCTGTGCTAGGATAATAGGTATCTACGTACGAGGAAATCCTGTCAGTACAACTCATACTCAGATTTAAGCACCAGCACTAAGGTTAGTGATGAAGAAATTGAAGATGTCCACCGATGGCTTCAGTTGGACTACATACAGCACGAAAGCTACGAGCTGGCGATAGTTTGCCAACACCCAGTGGGCTTCACCAGCGTGCACACACCGTGTCTAGCTGCGGGTTGCGTGTCACCCTTCTGAGTCACTTCTTTTCTCTCTCCCTTCACAGTGGAGCCAGTGCTGACCTTGGTGGGTCACGGGACCCCCTCCAGGTCCTGGAAGGTGTGGTTTCAGCAGTCCATGACAGTGTGGAAAAGGGGTAAGACTAGAGGAGTCTGTGAATCTTTCTTTAATGTTTCCCTGCAATTTAGAATTACCTTCACTACCCATCATGATGAGATTTCAAAACGTAGGCAGCAGTTCTCGATCTTTCGTAAGAGGTGATGTCCCGGCTGCATAACTAAGCAGTGTTCTCTGGCTTTCTTGCTCAGCTCCACGCTGTCAGCGCTGACTCACAGTGGGTCTCCAAGACAGTAGCTGGCCGTGGGAGTAGAAAGTCCAGTTCTTCTCCCACAGAGCTACTGGTGATTTTGAACTGCCGACCTTGCAGCTGGCTTACAGCCCCACGTGGAATGACTGCACCACCAGGGTTTCCTCAGAACATGGCTTCCCTAGCTCTCTGCTGGCCCTCATCTACTCAGGAGGCCCATCGCCTCCTCTGAGCCTTGTTTGTCATGGAGACCACCAGACTTCAGGTCTTCCCCGAGCGGCCGTGGAGAGGAGTATGCTCAGAGTTTCCTAAAAAGGTTAGGAATTATCTCAAGAAGTCAACCTTATTGGTTAAGTATGGCAATTCCTGAAGTAGGTGGAGATGGGTGAATGTCTGCCTGCATGTGGGATGTATGTATATATAACAGTAAAAATATGGATCTGTATAAATTAGTTCTACCTTGTCTGAAAACTCAGTATACCTAGTCTAAAGGGGTGTGGATACCCTTAATGTCATTTTTCAGAAATAATTTTGCATCCTTTCACCATGGCAACACTGAGTAGCCTCAGCTATTACTAACTGCTCTAGCGTTTGTAAGATCTGTTACATGCATAATCTCTATATCAGTCCCATGCAGCCTCTACCTGGGTTTTGTTTCTATTGAAAACACAGTAATACAGAAGAATTTTTTGGCAAAAATCATCATAGTTTCATTTAGCTATATAATATTTTCTTTGCGAATTTACTTTTCATTAATTGTTTGAGTTAGATGTTTTTATATACCCTACTTTCATTCAAAATGTATATGTATCTTTAAAATCTAGAAGTACTTTTTAATCTACTCCACTTAACTATTATAACACTTTCCATGTATATTTGCAAGTTCAATGATGGTTATTTTTAATCTTTGCATTTGGTGTTGCCATTTTCTTATAAGGGTCTGAAGATTCAGAGAGAGAAATGGACTTTGCTAGGGCCATAGCCAGGAGCCCTAGTGTCAGAGTAGTTGAGTGTGGGACTGCTGTCTGCACAATCAGCAGTTGGAAACCCGCAGCTGCCCCACGGGAGAAAGGCAGGGCTTTCTACTCCTGTCAAGAGGTCATGGCCTCAGAAACCCGCAGAAGCCGTTCTACCCGGTCCTATAGTGACACGATTAGTTGGCCAGCACTGACTCAGTGGAAGTGAGTGAGGCTCGTGCCCCAGGATATGAGCCTGGCCCACTAGCCTATTTCTCCAGCATTATTGAGTACTCAGATCCCTCACAGAGACTTGAGTGAATGACTCGAAGACAGAGTCTGTAGATGAATGTGGAAAGATTGCAACAGAACCTCTGATATACTCTACCTTTTTCCTGTTCCAATATCTCTAAATCCCTTTGCCTGTTGGTCTTGATGAGGTAGCGATGGCTGTGGCTTACTTAGGCCCCTTATTAGGAAAAGAAAGGTAGCGGTTCTCTGAGTTTACTATGCGCCAGGCTCTGTGCTGAGCCAGGAGGAGTTGAATAGGAATAAAATACTATCTCCAACAACCAGGAGCTCACAGTTTTGCAGAGCAGACAAACCTTTCCACAATCATAGGTACCAAAGTCGAGAGTGGTGAGTGCTATATACAGGAACCCCGGTGGCAAATGGTCAGTTGCTAAATGAAGTTCAAAGCCACCAGCTGCTGGGGGAGAAAGTACCTGGCAATCCTCTTTCAGATGTGTGCAGCCTAGGAAGCCCAGTGGGGTCACTGTGTATTAGAAGGACTCCACAGCACTGCCCAGTGATTAGAGGCAGAAGTGGTTTGTCCAGCTGCAGCAGTCAGGGCAGGATGCATGAGCTGTCAGATAACCATCGTCTGTGTTAGGAGTTGATAATGGATTTTTTTGCTAGCCGAGAAAACTGCCTGGAACAAAGAGGTACTACTACCTGCCACCCCCTAGAGTTTGCATAAAGCAGTGACTACCTTTCCACTCACAGCCTACCTGTCATTTCTTAGCTAGTAACTCTCCAGCTAGATCCTGTCAGAGCATCTTGCTGTGCTCTTGTGCAGCTGGCCTCTGTGCTTGATTTCTGCTGGCCCTGGGGTATAACCCTCTCTGATGGGTTCCCACCCTCAGTCTGTCTCACAGCAGACTGCTCAGGAAGCAGGGAAGGCAGTGCTTCTTTTAGTGAATTTCTAACCAAATAAACAGAGGTCTACAACTTTGGGGTATCTTGAATACAGGCATGTTTTGGGATATTGTTGTTTTGTTTCCTTTTGTTTTTCAAGCTTGGAAGATACTACTTTCAGTCCCACAGACACTGAATGACAAAGGCTTTTTAGTAACAACAAAACTTTAGAGCTCAAGTAGAAAGAAAATGTTTTGAAAGTGATGATGGCCACAAGTGTGCAAGTGTGCTGGACAAAATGGAAGCATGTGTGTATTGTGATAAGAGCTGTATGAGGCCCCAGTAAAAATGATTTTTTAAAAAAAACTTATGAAAAATCTAAACCCACACAGAAAAATAGGAAAGACAAAATCAAATGTTTATATCTGGCAGATGCTTTTTGAATCTGCACTAAAATTGAAACCTGATACTCACTGCTTCTTTAGTGATACGTAATGAGAAAACTGGACCAACATGTAGAATTGTATTTCCCTTTCTTGGGGGTATTTTAGCTTCTCTATTATAGGTGTCCTTGGAGAGACCAAATAAGTCTTTAAGAAAAACAAAGGAATTCAGTCTCTTTAGAAATATCCCAGTCAGTTTCCTCTCCAGTTTATAGAAGCTGACCTGACTGCCTAGTTTATAGAAGCCACTCAAGGCTTTATGTATCCCACATCCTTCCTCTTGTTGACAGGCTACCCGACCCCTAGTCCCAACCTGAAAACAGCATCCATTACCCTCTGCAGTGTCTGTAAATAGTAAATCCCTTGTATGGGTAGACTGGTATTTTCTGAGCTAATATACACTTACATGTCCACACATTCTTGGCTGTGCATCCACTGGCCTATAATTACTCCTGGCAGAAAGATTACATAGAAGACCAGGGATTTGTGTTCATGTATTCACGCTGAAGGAGCCTTGGTTGTACAGCGCTGGCGACGAGCTTGGTTGGTAACAGGAAAGTCAGCAGCGCAAACCCACCAGCTGCTCTGAGGGAGAAAGCTGTGGCAGTCAGTTTCCTGACCGGTCCCAGCCTTGGAAATCCCATGGCAAAGCTCAACGCAGTCTTGCGAGGCCGCTGTGATTTAACATTGACAATATGGACCCTGGTTTGTTGGCTCCTTTTAGGGTGAGCTTGTAGTTAGTTTATGCCCCTCTCTGCATGCCGTACTTACTGTGTCGGTGTAGATGTTGTTTGTTTTTCCATGGTATATCCTCTCTCACCCCTCCAGCCTCCTTTAATTTTTCTTTTATCCATACTAATTTTAAACCAATATAATCTGCACACCCACACAGGTCACAAGTGGGACGTTCTCCCACACAGAGTGACAGCTTCCCTTTTTAGGTGTCAGAAACCTTTTGTAACACCTATAATTAAAGAAAAAATTCTGGTAATTATCCAGAAGATAATGCAAATTAAATTTATTTTTGTGAATGAATGTGGGTTTTTTCCTATTCTTCATGTATTCTGAATCTTTATTTTTTAGACCTTTTTAATTGTGAATTATGACGCAGAACAATCCACCAGTTTTTGTTTTGTTTTGTTTTGTTTTGCATCACTGCCCTCTGGTGAGAGTGGGAGGCCCAGCCTTGCTCCTAGAGAGCTGCTGCTGGATTTGAACCGCCAAGCCGGTGACTCGCAGTCCCGCACACAACCACTATGCCACTATGCTCAGCCATTCCATCAGTTTTAACATTTGGTAGTTCATACTTACTTTGTTCCAACTCATCCACTGCAATCCCCTTAAGATGTGAGTCAATTAATAGGGCGCTTGTAGCCGTAATCCCTCTTGTGATGTATTGTAAATGCTACTCTCTGTAAGTGTCTGTGCCTGTAATCCTGTTTGGGAGGGAGTGCTCTGTAAGTGGCTTACAGTAAAATGTATTGTGAGTCTCCACCATAGTGGAAGGTGCTACTCAGTCACCACCTTGTTTCCTTTGAGATAGGTCTGGTGGAAATCCAAATCCATATCCCCATCAGAGCCATTCCTCTGGGTAAAAAAGCCATCTCAGACGCAGAGTTGTCCTGTGGCCATAACACAGGGAGAATCGCCACTGGAGCATATTTGAGGTCTCTGTCCAAGCTGGCCGAGACCAGAGGCAGCAGAGACTTTGGGATGGAAGCCATGCGGCAGGGCAAAGGAGCCAGGCGGAGACCAGAGCTAGAAGCCCGGGGAGCACGTGTTTGAGAGGCTGTGTGCCAGAGACTTGGCTCTTGGCTTAAAAGAGGGCCTGCTTCAGACTGGTGACTGCCTGCTTGCTGTTTACTGATCCTGAGGTGGGGGAACCTGTGAATTTCCCTAATAAACCTCCATAACTGTGAGTTGTGAATTCTATGCACTCATTGCAACAAATTGTTGAGCTCGCTGGAATAGTAGAGTGTCATGAGAGGACCAGAGGATCTCTGACCCTGAGTAGGGTCATAGAAAGATGGAGCATAGAGGTACAACCTGACCTCCACCTGTGGCAGCAGAAAGGTCAGAGGGATCAGCTAGGAGCTCTCTGCACAGTTTACATGCTTTTCAGAATTTATCCTGTCATTTATCCTACTTCCTCTTGTTTTCTGTTTCTGGGTGGCCTTCTTTCTAACCCTCTGTGCATTGCCCTTTGCTAAATGCTGCCATTTTAATTTAATTTTTAATAAATCATTTTATTGGGGGCTGGTATGCTTTTCACAATCTATGCATATATACATTGTGTCAAGCACATTTGTACAATTGTTTCCTTCATCATTCTCAGAACATTTGCCTTCTACTTGAGCCCTTGACATCAGCTCCTCATTTCCCCCCTCCTCCCTGTTCCCTCCTTGGTCATGAATCGTTGATAATTTGTAAATTATTATTTTTTTCATATCTTACACAGCCCGATATCTCCCGCTGTCCATCCTCCAGAAAGGAGGTTATATGTAGATACTTGTAATCGACTTCCCTCTTTTACCTCACCTTTCTCCACCCTCCCAGTATCGCCACTCTCATTACTGGTCCTGAGATGTTCATCTATCCTGGGGATTCCCTGTATTTCCAATTCCAATCTGTGCCAGTGTACATCTTCCAGTCTAACCAGATTTGTAAGGTAGAATTGAAATCATGATCGTTGAGGGGGGAAGGGCAGGCAGAAACATGTAAAAACTGAAGGAAAGTTGTACGTTACATCATTACTACGCTGCACCCTGACTGGCTCGTCTCCTCCTTGAGACCCTTCTGTAAGGGGATGTCCAGTTGCTCACAAATAGATTATGGGTCCCCACTCTGTACACCCCCTCATTCATAGTGATGTGATTTTTGTTCCTTGATGCTTGATATTTGATCCCTTCGACACCTCTTGATCACACAGGCTGGTGTGCTTCTTCCATGTGGGCTTTTCTGCCTCTGTGCTAGAATGCTGCTTATTTACCTTCAAACCTTTAAGACCCCAGACACTTTATCATTTGTAAGAGAACCAGTCTAACATATCATCATGGGTCTGGTAGGTGCAACTATATAGCAATAATTATTAAAAGTTATAGTAAAGTCATAGAAAATATGAGAGATAGAAATAATGGAGTCAGACACATTTCAAGGTACCAAACTCACCTCATTTGCTCATGCACCCATTTGTTTTCAGTGATCATATTGGGCAGGTGAGCATCATGGAATTCCAGTTTAATAGAACAAAGTGTTCTTGCATTGAGGGAGTACTTGAGTGCAAACCCAATGTTCATCTGCTGCCTTAATACTAACCCTATAAATATATGCACACAGATTTATTTCCTCCTCATCATAAATAAATGTGTTTACATATGTACATGCCTGTATCTAAACCTCTACATATGCCTGTTACTTCCTAGTTCTTTCCTCTATTTTCTTTTTGTTTCCTCTTGACCCACTATCCTTTTAATTGTAAATGGCTGATTATTCTCATACTTGGTGAGTTCATTTCCAGTTCTGAAGGGTGACTAAGGGCCACCGTCTATCCAGGGTTCCACCAACCTCGATCCAATCCTAATCGTACTCTCTTTTTCACCAGCCTCTATCCAACCAGAAGTTTACTCTCTTTGTTGATTTGGGGTTTTCTTCCATAATTTTTGCCTCCTTTACCCAGGTTCTTGTCATGTGACCCCTTTCAGAGCAGTAATAGCTGGTCTATTGAATTGTTTTCATGGGTGGTATTATTATTATTTTTTAAATGATTTTTTTAAAGGCATCCTTTTTTTTGGGGGGGGGGGCATCACTGCTCTCCGGTGGTGGGAGTAGGAGGCCCAGCCCCACTGCTGGAATTGAACCTCCGTCCCAGTGGGCCGCAGTCCCGCGCACAACCACTACGCCACCGGGGCTCAGCCCCTATTATTATTATCGTTATTATTGATTTTACTTTGAGGACACAGTGCTTCTCCAGTAACTTGTTTTGTTTTTTTCTCAAACACATTTATTAGGAGTTAATCCAGACTTCATACCATTTCATATCTCAGTCATATCAAGCAGTATTTTAACATTTTTTGTTACCCACCCCCGCCAAATGATTTTATTAGCTGCTAATCATTAAGCATCATACTATTCCATAGTTAAGTCATATCAAGTAGTGTTATGCAATTGCTACTAAAATCAGTTTCAAAGCATTTCTGCCTTTTTTGAGCTCTTTGATAGCAGCTCCTTACCACCACCGCCTCGTCCCCACCTCCCCCACTGGAAGCTTTATCCTAGTTACAGTCTCCACAGATCCACCCGTCCTGGGTTTCAGATACCGAAACACATAGCAGAGTCAAAGTGGCTACCAACTATGATAAAATATAACAGGTGTAAGCCCCAGCACCTTCTGACCTCTTGTAGATGCCTTCACTCGAATGAGCACTTATCTACCCTCTAGCCTGTGGTTTTACCTTCTTCCTTCCCCGCTGCTCCTGGTAACCAGCCAAGGTTTCTTCAGGATGAAAAGCTTCTCTTGGCTTTTTTTAATTGTGTATATTATTTGCCATTTTGTGATTAACTGATTTCACTCAGAATGTCCTCCAGGTTCATCCTGTTACCCATCATTTCCAAGATTTGATATTCAGTGTGACTGCACAGTGTGCATGTACGGAACTGTCTCCATTCTTCCACTAATGAGCAGTTAGGTTCTTTCTAACTTGTTGATAGTTTTGGTTCTTGTGAGTAGTGCTGTGATAAAGCATGCATGTACATATATCTATTTATGTGTCAGCTATTATTCTGTACAGTGTATAACACAATGGGCATTCTCCCCCCCCCCCCATTTCTTGTCAGTTATCCCCAATTGTTTTACTGGAGATGATAGCTTTGGGATTCAAAGTTCGAAATATTACTTCTCTCAATTTCCTCTTTCAACTACTTCTTTCTGCCTATGTTTGTTTGTTTTTCAACAGTTTTATTGGCATATAATTCACAAACCATGTGAGTCCAGGTTTAATATTAAAGGAATTATACAATCACTACCACAATCAATTCTAAAACATGTACTCATTATTATTAGCTCCATAACCCAAACCTCCCCTAAGGAACCCTTAATCTAGTTATTTCCTCCAAAGATTACCTATCCTGTATTTTATATTAAAAATTATGTAAAACAAGTATACAAAGGTAAAATAAAACACAGAAAAACCTCAATCCATGAGAAAGCAGATGATGATAGGAACTAGGACATATTACAAATTGGTCAAAAGGAAAAATAAATAATATATTAAATTTTAACCTAACTGTATCTGTAGTCATCCACTTTTCAGTACACTCAGAGGACAAGAAGACACATATCAATGGGATGAGAGGATTCAATGGAGACTTAAGTCTTATGGGGGCTATGCAAATGTATTTGGGGCTTTTATTGTCGTCCATAGTCTTCTGCACATGAGGTGCTCAGAATTTAAGGTCTAATTCAGTTCCCTCATCTGATTTTAGATTTTGTTATTTACAATCCTTGGATCACATAGACTGATGTGCTTTTCTTGTGGACTTAGCTGACACCTCCCTTAGATGACTGCTTATTTTATGACAAGTCTTTAAAGATATTATTCTTTCTGACAATCAGGCACCATTTGATTTCTTCACCACACTGTGCTATTGTGCTCCTATCTTCAGTGTTAGCCGCATTGCTAATTGAGCAGGCCTGCCTTTGTTTTATTTCCTCTCTTTTTTCCTGCTTTCAGATACCTTTACCATTCCTTACAGAAACAACGCACAAATAAGCTACTTCTTAGCGATTCTCAGAAAAATGTGCAGAATTAAATCACTCAGAAAGTTAATGAGGAATTCCCTTCTGTGCTAATTGAAAAAGATGAAAGATTTTCTTTAAAACATTCAAGTATCTCTGAGGTTTTCTATGTTTAAATCGCTTCCTAGAAATAATATCACCTTCAGTTGTCTTAAAGCTTCTTGCACATTGCACAGTGCCAGATAATTCCGACTTCCTTGAACTCTTTGGTATTACCTAGGGATTTCACATTATCTTTAACGTATAGGGGTGGGGGAGCCTACTTGAGTAAACTGAATCAGATTTCTTCTTGCTCTTCCTACTCTGAGAGGCAAAGTAAGTCATTAAACATTCTCTAGGCACTCACAGTGCATAAGACATTATGTTCTGTAATAATAAGCCCTTCTATAAGAAGGATTTACTCTAGAACTGCAAGAAATATTGGCGTTACCATAGATCATATTCACTGTTACATAGCTGCCAGTTTACAGAGAGATGTGTTCATAGTATCATAAATATGTGAACCTCAGTATGCTGTGTTCTGAATTAACAGATTCTTGTTAGGAATCACAAAGGTAAGGATGGAGATTGGGTTTATGTGTACACTAAATTACTGCCTCTCTAGAAAGTTGTTTTTTTTTAAAACTTAAATACTATAACTTCATTATAACAATTATCTGAAAATAAAAGCAAAGTCACATTTTTAGTTGTTCCAAAGTACCATTAATTCATTCTTTAAAAAAAATTTTTTTGCAGTTCTCGTTTATTTTCTAGTGAGTTATCCTCATTATTTCACTAGAGAGGGTAAATAACTTTACTAAGCTTTCTATGTTGTGTTGAGAGTATGCATATTATGTGGATTAATTGAGACAAGGAACATATATAGGAAATTTTAAAAATTGCATCTCACCACTCACTACTTGCTCATTGTGTCTTAACGTCCATTCTTTTTCTACCATCATACAGCTCCAAGTTTGCAAATTCATTTCTTACTGCGGCTGCTTAAGGAGGCCTGGTGATTGCTAGCTTAGTTTGAGCCGTTAGCTGTGAATTTGGTTGTTCAAATCTACCAGTTGCTCCATGGGAGGAAAATGTTCCTATAAAGATTTATACAGCCTTGGAATCTAGACAAGGTCACTGTCAGGTGGAAAAGACACAGTGGCAGTGTGTTTGGTTTTGTGACATACCGTGGGTTATGCGTTTGTCTGCTCTCTCTGCAGGAGAAAGATGAGGCGGTCCCCCTCCATAAAGAGTTAGGAAGATATGACTAACAGCAATAATTTATAAAGTATTGAGGGTTGGTGGGGGAGAGGGAAGCAGGAATAGAGGCGCAAGGATGGGGGGACTGATATCAAGGGCTCAAGTGGAAGAGCAGATGTTTGGAGAATGATGACAGCAGGGGGCTTGTGAAGGTGCTTGGCACAGTATATGTATTTGTGTACTGTGAAAAGCGATGTACAAGCCCCCAATAGGATGATTTAAATAAATAAATAAATAAATAAATAAAAAGAATTAGTCTTGGAAACCCCCAGAGGCAGTTCCCCTCTGCTGTGTTGGGCTGCTCTGAGCTGGAGTGAGCCCAGTGGCCGTGAGTGAGCCTGGGGTCAGGGGGACTGGCCTGGGAGAAAGCAGGATGTGGTGGATCCGAAGGAGCCAGCTGCCCGCCCCATCCTCACATTGCCTTGTGTCCAGATCATTGAGTCTGTATAGACGGGATATCTCTAAATTTTTTCAGTTTTAAAACATTGGCATATCCTGTGCAAGTGAACCTAAAAATGTGACTGCTGGTTACATAAAATCAGAATGACCGCATATTCCCTTCAGGCCATCAAATTCGTTGACATTTTAACTTGTATTTACAAGAAATTTCAAAGGTCAGTGTGTTTTTCTTGTGGGGAGTCCAGTTTTTCATTATCCATTCTACAATAAAAGGAATAACTTTATTTTATGTAGGTACATCATGTTTTACAAAGTGTTCTGCTATATGTTATCTGTCTTAATGCACCCTAACCATTTAAATTTCAGATGGACTGTTTTGGGTATGTGTATGCCATGCCAAATATAAACAAAAAAATTCCTGAAGATTAGCCTATTTATATTCTTAAAGTCTACCTGTCCTTTGTATTCAATAGTTGTCCTTGTTTCACTGATACTTCCGTTCCATCTTTTGTACTTTCATAAATGCCTTCCACAATAAATGTAGAAAAGCATTCGATGCTGTCCCAGAACACCAAATCCTCACATTAATCATTTAACAAATATGTAGTTTGTTGTCATTGTTGCTCATATGGGTACTGGTATATTGTAGATGGTTCTTCATTTTCTGTGTCAACATTGGTAGTAAGACTGTATGTAATTCCTTTTAGGAATTATTCATTTAATGAAATGCCTATGTGGAAAACAGTCTCTAAATAATCTTAAAAATATCCTTATTGTATAGAGATGGTGGAGTGGAAGGGGGGAACCGATTTCAGGGATCTACATATAGCCTCCTCTCTGGGGTATGGACAACATGGAAGTGAGTGGAGGGACACATTGGACAGTGTACGATATTAAAAAGTAATAACAATTTGTAAATTATTAAGGGTTCATGGGGAGGGGGAAGGAAAGAAGGAGGGGGAAACATGGGGAGCTGGTAATGGGAAACTAAGTGGAGGGAGGATATTCTGAGAGTGATGATGGCACCAAGTGTGCAAATGTGGCCTGCATACAATTGACATATGTATAGATCATGCTGGGAGTTGTATGTGCCCCCAATAAAATGATTTAGTAGAAAAACAGGGGGAGGGGGAAAGAGGAGTTTATACCAAGGGCTCAAATAGAAAATATTTGGAAATGAAGGTGCCAACATATGTACAAATATGCTTGATACAAATGATGTATGAAATGTTATGAGTTGTAAGAGCCTCCAATAAAAACATTGGGGGAAAAAAAAGATTACTCACCAAAAAGAAAAAAAAAAGGCAGAAGCAAGTACCTATCTATTTTCCGTGAAGCATTGGGAGAATTTTGCTTTTGTCCATTTTGTACCTTTTCAATCATTAATATAACTTTCTGTGTGTGTGTGTGTGAGTGTGTGTGTGTGTGTGTGCCTCACTGCCCTCTGGTGGTCGTGGGCGCTATCCAGTGCTGCTCCTGAGAGTCGCTGCTGGATTTGAATCACCAAGCCCGCGGGCCACAGTCCCACACTCAACCACTTACACCACAGGGCTCAGCTTCATTAATATAACTTTTAAGATAAAGTAGCAACTTTTGAAAAAAAGTTTCATTTTACTGATACGCTCATTAAATTATATGAGTCACAGTTAGTTTTCAGCCAACTTTATGCCTTGTAAAAGTTTAAGCCTATTGAAGCTTTATGAGGATGAGTAAATCGCTACCCATGTACTCTACATCTTGATTCACCAATTGTTTTAATGATTCTTGCTTTCTCATTGTCTTTAGTAGCATATATGTGTATTTGCTGAGCCATGAGTGAAATGTTGAATTTTGAAAACTTAAATTGAAATAAAAATACAGATCATTTAACAGACAAAATCATCAGCAAATAAAAACTTCTGAGGATAGTGTCTAGTCTATAGGAAGGCCAAAATGCCATTGTTCACTTTTTCTACAGAACTGCTTTTCTCTTCTGTGCAGTCTGAGTACCAATGTTCATTTGGCTGGGCAGTGACCCCAATCTAGAAAACAATGCTTCTAGAATGTAAACAAACTCACTGCCATGGAGTCAGTTTTGACTCAGAGTGATTCTAGAACATGATTCTTCTAATTTAGAAATGAATTCTCATAAAAATCTGAACTGTTAACCAAACCCACCTTTCCACTCCAGCTACCAGTCAGTTTCAACTGATGATGACCCTCTCAGACATAGCAGAACTGTTCCCTAGGGATCTCAAGGCTTTAGAGGGGCAGAGACCCTCATTTTTCTCCCCTAGAGTGGGGAGTGAGCTCAAACTGTTGACCTTTCAGGTAGCAACCCAACACAGAACCCACTTTAAACTGAGGATATGCACAAAGCTGATAGACACAGCTAGAGCACATTACTTGGAAACATCAATTGTTATTTTAACTACATAGGAAGTTCTAATGAGAAAGGAAGCTAACTCAAGGTAATGACTTAGAAAATACTATAATAATTTTTCATAGGAATAAATTTAATTTGCTAACAGTGTTCTCGAATCTGCCTCCAATTTAGTTTAGCAATGTTGTGTTTTGACTAAAGTGGAATTAGACAGTCAAGTTCAGATATTGATTCCACTACTTACTGTGTGACCTTGAAGAAGTCAGTAAACCTCTCTAATGGTTGTTTCCACATTTTAGAAATTGGAAATAATAACAAAACCATGAGAGCCTTGGTGGCGTAGTGGTTATGCATTGGAATGCTAACCGCAAGGACAGCAGTTCAAAACCACTACTCACTCTTTGGGAGAAAAATGAGATTTTCTGCTTCCCTATGGAGTTATGGTCTCGGAAATCCACAGGAGAAGTTCTATTCTTCCACAGAGTCACTCTGAGTTGAAATCAACTCAGTAGCAGTGAGGGAATATTCACCATTAATGGACAGACACTTGTGATTAAATGGTTTAATCCATAGCACACAGTAGGTTTTCAGTAAGTTGTTGTTAATGTTTCATTCTCTTTAACTACTTTAGGTCTTGGGTTAGTTTTAGGACTGCTACCCAGCCTCCCTGAACTCTAGCCTCTTCTGGTTCTTCTCTTTTGGCAAGGGGCACTTAGCAAAGATGGTAAAAAATATAAGCTTCAGATTATGTGAAAATCTGAAGTGAACTAAAGGCTCAAATTGGACTTGCCCCAGCCTGCATGCCTCTCCATTTAAGAACTTGGTTGACCAAAGTAGCTGTTAAGATATCCAATCAATATTCTAAGCGTAAAGTTTGTTATTAATTGAAATTCTTAGACTGGACGCCCCATCTTTCTTATGTGGAGCAGCTGGTGGTTTTCAAGTGCTGAACTGTATTTCGCAGTGCAGTGTTGTAATCAGTCCATCATCAGTGTTCCTGCATAAGCATGTCCTATCCTTTGAAATCTTTTGCTCTCTTTTCTTTTTACCTGGATGAAATCCCCCCCTTTCTACAGACATACGGCCTTTGCTTCTTTATGACACTGTTTCAACATCCTCTTCTCTGCAAAACCTTTTTTGGTTCTACTCATTCTTTCTCTCAAAGGATTATTCAGGATTACTAGTCATGTGGAGAACAGTCACTTCAAACAGCTCCTAGTTCGATTACATAATTAGTTCTTCAAATGTAGAGACCCTAATAAATTTTAATCTCAGTATTATCAAATTATCAAAGACAGGCACCCTGGTGGTGTAATGGTTATGTGTTGGGCTCCTAACCACAAGGTAAACAGTTCAAAACCACAGCTGGCCCATGGGCAAAAGGTAAGGCTTTCTCCATAAAGTCGCATGTTTAGAAACCCTTAGGAGCATAGGACCCTGTCCTGCAGAGTCGCCACAAGTCGGAGTTGACTGAATGGCAGTGAGTACAGTATAGGATCAAATACAAACAGCAGGACTTTAGTACTGTCAATGTGATGGTTCCTGGTTAGTAAGAACTGCATCTGGGCCTCTTACCATGCTATTCCTTTTAAAAAATGTTTTACTTCACCTTGGAGTATTTGTGCCAGAATATAAAGTGAGATTGCTAACTTCCATGATTTTCTCCAGAGTCATTGGGGAAGGACGGAGTCAGACTCACAGATAGAATAGATTTTGCTCCAACAACCACTCTCCTTGTCCCTCTAAATCTTGTGCAAGTCCCTGTGTACACTGTCAATTTTTTGGAAATATTAGTTGCATTCCATTCCTGCATTTTGGGGGTATTTCTTTGTGTCACTCTTGCCATTCCCAATATATATTAAGAAGGGCACTATTCTATCAGTTTAGTCACTGTCTACAGTAGCATCATAATTTCCTCATACTCCCTAATAGAAATAATAAATTCTTATATTTAATTAAATTGACATGAAATTTGACAAGTTCTATTATTTAGTGAATACATATTAAACCTCTTGTGTAAAATTAATAGAATGGTACCTGGCAGTCTTTGTATCGTTAATGCAAATTAGTTGTGCTACTCTTGTTAAACTTAGCTTTCACAAATATAAGTTGCTAAGGACAATGTTTTATATATGCTGCTATTTATGAGATTTCAAGGGCTAATGTTTATGGACAGCATATTGAGGAATGGGAATTCAAGACTAGTTGGTACCTGTCCAAGGACCAAGAGGCAGTCATCAATCAAAACACAGTGATACTACCAAGTTTACAGCAGGAAAGGATTTTCCTCAGAGCTATGTATTTTCAGTATTATCATCTGAAAAGCTAAATTACATGAGGAATAAAGTGGCATTGGGATTACAAGACTTAATAATATCCTGTAATGTGCAGATGGCACAAACTTTGTGCTGAGAATGAAGAGGACTTGAAGCATCATTAATAAAGAGCAAGGAGTAATACAGCATTCCATATGGATTACCCCTCAACATAAAATTAAATTCTCACAACTGGACCAATAAATATCATCATGATAATCAGAGAAATGAGTGAAGTTTTCAACACCCATGAAAGCCACAGAAATCAAATGGGCATTGAGAAATGGGCAATCTGCTGCAAAAGATCTCTTTAGTTTAAAAAAGCAAAGATTTCATTGTAAGACTCGTGTGCTCCTTCCTGACTCACGCTGGTTTTTCCATGAGCTTTCATGGGTGTGCCGGACATCAGATAAGGGAGAACTAAAAAGAACTGATGCCTTTGTGTGGTGGTGTGAGTTAAGACTATTAAACATGCCATGAACTACCAAAACGAACCCGTCTGTCTGGGAAGCAATGCAGGCACAGTGCTCCTAATACACGGGCCTGGGGAGCCTTTGCCTCACACAGAACTTTGAATCGGTGACTAGGAAGGAGCAGACTCTGGAGAAGTGTATCATCCTGGCAAGGTGAAAGGTCGACAGGATGGGTTGACATTGCGCCTACCACGACGCCTCAAGTGTAACAAGGAAGGATGGAACTCTGCATCAAGACCGACCCATTGGCACCTAAGAGCAGCAATAACGGATGAGGACATAGGAGTTAATGACTTAAAAAAAACTGGTTTGTTTCCTGGATTTTTGTTTTGTTTTTATTGGGGGCTTTTTATAGCTTTTATAAGAATCCATACATGCATTGTTTTTTCGTTCTTTAAAATTATCTTATTGGGGGCTCATACAACTCTTATCACAATCAATGCATACATCAATTGTATGCAAACCACATTTGTACATTTGCTGCCATCATTATTCTTGAAACATCCTCCTTCTACTTAGGCCATTGGTATCAGCTCCCCATATTCCCCTCCCTTCCCACTCCCCCTCCCTCATAACCCTTATTAACTTACAAATCATCATTATTTTGTCATATCGTACACTGTATGGTGTGTCCCTTCATCCATTTCCCTGTGGTCCATACCCCAGGGAGTAGGTTATATGTAGATCCCTGCAATTGGTTCCCCCTTTCTACTCCACCTTCCCTACACCTTCTCCGTGTCACCACTCTCACCACTGTTCCTAAAAGGAAATAGAGGAAAGAACTGGGGGTAAAGGACATTTAAACAAGTCTAAATGCAGGTATGTACATAGGTGAATATATGTATGTATGGTGATAGGGAAATAGATCTATGTGCATATACTTATAGGGTTAGTATTAAGACAGCAGGTGGACATCAAACCTCCACTCAAGTACTTCCTCAATGCAAGAACACTTTGTTTTATTAAATTGGCTTTCCATGGTGCTCACCTTCCTGACACGATCACTGAAGACACATGTGTGCATGAGTAAAAGTGGTGAAGAAAGCTGATGGCTATCAAAAGATATAGCATCTGGGATCTTAAAAGCTTGAAAGTAAACAAGCAGCCAGCTAGCTCAGAAGCAACAAAGCCCACATGGAAGAAACGCCCCAGCCTGTGTAACCATGAGTTGTTGAAGGGATCAGGAATCAGGCATCAAAGATCTAAAAATTATATCACTATAAATGAGAGGGACCACTGATTGGGGACCCAAAGCCCATCAGTAGGGGAAGCAACATGGTTGCAGGGATGAGACGAGCCACTCAAGATACAGTTTAGCAATAATGAAATATGCAACTTTCCTCAAGTTCTTAAATGCTTCCTCCCCTTCTCCCCCACTCTCATCCCAATTCTACCTTATAAATCCAGTTAGACCAGGGAATGTACATTAGAGCTGGAAACATGGGGAATTCAGGACAGATGCACCCTTCAGGACCAGTGGTGAGACTTGAAAATGTTCACATGATCCCTACCCTCTGCCATCAAGTCCGTTATAGCAAGCGGGGCAGCACTAGAGGACAGGGTAGAACTGCCCAGTGGAGTTGCTGAGACTGTAAATCTTTGAGGAAGCCGACTGCCATGGTTTTCCCCCTTGGAGGAACTGCTGGGTTTGGATGGCCCTCCTCCTGGAAAAGCTGTTGGTGCTTTCACTGCGCGACCCCCATAGGGCTGTTTCAGAGGAGAACTGATCCACAGGGTTCCGAGCTGTGGGTCTTCATAGAAGCAGCTTGCTTCTACTTTCCTTCCGCAGGAAGCTGGGGGGGCCCACCTGCAGCCTTTTGGTTAGCAGCTGAGCACTTTCACCTCGGAGTCACCAGGGCTCCTGTGTAGCAATTATTATTTTCACATGATAGGATTGTTTAGCCACATTCCTTTCAGGATCTAACATGGTCTGCCATATGCCAGTTACAGTCTGAGTTCTTCCCTTTCAGGAGGAAAGTCCCAGTCCTTGACTCAGGCCAGTGACCGCGTTTGATGGCTGAGGGGTAGGGGGGACTTGGGAGCTGTTTCTCACTCTGTGCTTTGCCTTGCAGAGAGGAGCTGGTTGCTTCCGAAGACCTGCTGCAGTGGCTGAGGCCATTCTGCAGGGATGATGCAGTGCCCGTGAGGCCACGCATCCGCGTGCTGCAGCTGGTGGAGCAGTGCTTCCACCTGACCGAGCAGGACAGCAAGCTCCTGGTGTTCTTCAGGACGGAAGCTATCCTCAAAGCGGCCTGGCCCCAGAGACAGGTAGGTTGCAATAAAACACACACACACACACACACACACACACACATATATATTTGATTAACAATCATTAGCTATCATTTTGCAGTTTTTTTAAATGACTTTCAGGTGATTTATGAGCCCTGGTGGCATAGTTGATTACAGTTTAGGTTACTCACTACAAGGTCAGAAGTTTGAAACCCCCAACCTCTCCATAGAAGGAAGATGAGGCTTTCTCCTCTTGTAAAGATTTACAGTCTCAGAAACTCACAGGGACAGTTTTACTCTGTCCTGTGCGTCACCCGGGTAGCAGGGAATTGGGGGTTGGTTTTTTGGGGTTTTTTTGAGCTTTATCAACTTGACAATTAAAACTTTTTCTGTAGATTTGTCAATGTAGCCATTTAGTAATTGTGTATGTACAACAGTTTCTCTCATTTTTCCATATGTTTGTACATGTATATACATAGCATATGATGTCACAGTCGCTTAACATTTGCATATCAGTTTTCTTATCACAGGATGTAGTCAGGGTTCTCAGGCTCAGTTAATTACGGTGGCTCATTCTTTCCCAGAGAAGTGTAATCTGAGTGGAAATGTAGTGTAAGTTTCAGGGATGTATTTATGCAATGCTCTGCCAGGCAGAACACCCTCTGTCCTCACTGTCTCCAGAGAGGCTGTGTGGGAGACCGGGCCTCCAGTTGGTTGTGCTGCCTGTGAGGACTCACTCAGCCCCTCTTCTCCGTAGACCCTTCTGTGACATCTCGAACTTCTGTGAACCGCGAATTTCAGACGAGTGAGCTTTAATTATGCACCATCATTGCTGCTGTGCAAAGTTTTGTCCTCTCAGTATTGTGAAAACTTTGAATCCAGAGGATCTCTTGTTAATTCTTATAGCAAAGAAATAAAGTGGTTCTTGAAGTTCAGCTTAAATTATAAATTGGCACATTCTAAGGCCATTGGATTTAGAAACCAGCATTCTCCATAAAGTGCATCAGTATGCACAGCAGCTCATCATGGCAATATAAGGTGGAAAACAAATCTTTTCGATAGTCTGATCTGCAAAGTTTCCTGAAATCTGACACCAGCTGAATGACCTGTGCTTTATAATTTATATCTTTATTAAGACATAGGAAGAGCAATGCATTTCTTTTATAATGAATCAAATACTGAACTATCTGGGACTTGTCTCAGCATCTTCCTAATTATTATCCTCTGTGAGATAAGTAGATAAATACTATTATGTACTCTTTTTTCCTTCTCTGTACTCTTTAAAGTTAAAGAAATTGAAATTCAGTGAAGGTGAATTTATCAAAGCTTCTCTAGTCTTGTACAAATGGCCAAAATGAAAAAAAAAAAAGTCGTTAAAACCCGAATTAAAAAGCCCTGTTTCCTTGCCCAGGGATTTATTCTCAACAGCTTGCCTTAAATTGCACCAAAAGACTACAAGCTGCATTTTTGAAAGAACAACATGTGAACACAACTACAAGAGGCTATAAAATACATCCAGGGTACATCGCATTGTAGAAGTTATAAGTATTCTTTTTCAGCAAGCATGAAATGTCACCTAACCTTCCTAAGGGAGCACTAAATTAGGTCACATTATTTTTGCCACGTGGAACTTTAGGTTCTGACTTTGATTCCAAAGCAAATGTGCATTATGACTGTTCTGTACTTCCCAGTAAGACCCTCCATTTTTCAAGTTCTCAGCCTTGCTCAATTTCATCTTCTTTGATGGCTGGCGCCTGACAGGACGGCGAGGCTAGTTTCTTGGTTTGGAGGGCACACTTCACGTTATGTCAATTATATATATATTGAAAACATTCTGCAACAACCTGGGAACTGGGGGATCATCCATTTTCTCTGTCATGTTGAAACAGCGGACTGTAGACTTTGATATTTGTTGCTAGACTGTTCAGAAATAATACAAGCCTCTTCAGTTTTTGCAGTGTTCCAGTTACTCCCAGAATAAGTTGCAGCTATTAAAAAACTTGATGATTTCTGAAAAATCTTTGAGAAATTTTCTTTTTTTTCATAATCAGATTCTAAGGTAGCTAAGACTTCGTTAAGGAGCCCTGGTGGCCCTGGGGTTTAGGCACAGGCTGCTAGCTGCAAGACCGGCAGTTCAATCCACCAGCTGCACGCTCCACAGAAGAAACAGAAGCTCTCATGACGACGACGTACGGTCTTGGAAACTCTGTGAGGAGGAATGGACATCGCGGCAGAGGCCTGGATTTGGGTTTTTTAAAGACTTTGTTAAGGAACCCTGGTGGTTAGTGGGTAAGTGGTTGGCTGCTGTAACAGTGAGAGCAGAAGTTTGAGCCCACCAGCGGCGCTGTGTGAAGTGGCAGTCTGCTTCCATAAACTCCGCAGCTGCGGAGCCCGGCGCGACAGCTTCACTTCATTCTCAGTAGCAGTGATTTGTTGGTTCATTGCTTAGTTTGGGTTTTGTTGTATGAATTTGTTAGTATTTTTCCCCCCACAGTTTTCATATATATATATATATATATATATATATATATATATATATATCACACACACACACACACACACACACACACACAGTTTTCTTGTTTGTCTAGTACCGAGAGACCTCAAACAGTTGGTGGACAATTACATCATCTTTTAGTTCCATTTTCACATGTTTTATGAAGCACCCTTGCACATGTGTAACTCCAAATTTTCCCAGTGTTTCCACATACTGATGCACGTCATTTCAAGCCCTCTAGAGAGTATTCCTCCTCAAAGTCGCCAAACTTTAGTAGAAGAAGTCATTTGCCTCGCTCTCCCTTTTATTTGCCCCGTGGATAGACTGCTGGCAACAGCAACAACTACTGCTGTCTTGCTCTTAGACCCCATTGTTCTGGGCTTCCTAAAATATTTGGTCATAGGAATGAGAAAGCTATTATATTGGTTTAGTTTTCCTATTTATTTATAGTCTATAAAATAAGTGTGCGCCTTATCATCCACCTCCTTTGGATGTTAAATATTTTGTATCAGCCTGGTGTTGCAGATTTAAAGGGCAAGCATGTTTCATGGGAGGCTTGATACTTATCATTTGAAGTAGATACCTGCTCGATGGCAAATGGAAACAGAAAAACTGTGGTTTCAGAGTGGAATTCCAGCAGCTTCTGGAATGCCACTGGACTATTTTAAATCTTAAATTTTAATTTTAAATCTGTTTGTTTATTTTCTTTCTCTCAAATATTGTGTTAGACAAGTTTATACTTTAGTAGATTGGGCATACATGTGATATATGCATGCACCTCTAGTCTCCCTTCACTCGCCTTATCATCTCAGGCAAAGATGTTTTAACTTGTAATGGAAAATGAGACCTTGAACTGCAGGAAGTAAAAGGAGGATTGATTGGTCATTGTTTTCACGCATATAGACCCAGTCTTCATCCTGTATCCCAAACACCATGTGTTGAATGCATGAGCTCCCCCTTTGCTGCACTTTCTCTCTTTCCCTGTCTCCAGTCTCAAAGGTACTTTAGGTAATGTAAGAGTAGAGATGGGTTTTTACAGTCAAAATAAGAATAGGGTGTTGTATGAAAGGAGAGAAGGTTAGCACTCCCCTTGACAAGGATGGAAGAGGCCCTTGGGCCTTACAACACGCATTCGGTTCAGAATAGGTCATATTCGATTAACAGGAATGTGGGACTGCTCCTCCAGCTGTGGATGGCCATCCTCTTTGGCAGACTTTGCATACATTAAAGAGGGCCTGGCTACTTAATTACCCTCAGCGACCCCCCTGAGAAGCAACCCTTCAGACCTGTGTGCTGCCAGCTCCTTCAGAAGTAAGTGCAGAGTCAGGGCGGTGTGGGTGGGGGTGGGTGAGGAAGCTACTACCTCCCTGGATCTAAGAGACAGCAATTTCTAATTCTCTGATGATTAGTTACCAGAGTTAAAACTTCACAAACCCTCAGTTTTCAGCAGCTTGAGAGACTTTCGTCTTTGTTCAAGAGATGGGCCCCAGCTGGAGGCTGGAAGAAGGCAGATGGGACATGTGTATGTTATATTAATCCCCTTAGTAGAATTTATCTGAGTTTTTCAGGTTTTGTAATTTTCTAGTTAACTGGTTCATGAAAAATATGGGTCAAAATATTGATGTTTCCTTAAAAAAAATTCCATACTTCACCAGCTTTCTCCCATTTTTATGTAAGGGAGAACAAGTGGCCTTGTTTGGTCTTTTAAAATTTCTACCTGTTTGAATTTTGGTTGTTAATGATCACAAGAAAGAATTTGTTTAAGCCCAATTCTAGCCTCATTACAAATTCATGAATTTTGCCTGTTGTGAAATATCAAAGGACATAATTTGATTTAATTTGCCAGCACACTAACAAAATGAACACATCTCTGTCACAAAAACCAAACATTAAAGGTTCATTCTTCAAAGCTATATTTAATTTCTAGCCAAAAGGTAACTTTAACTTGAATATGTTTACTGCAAAGACTCACTGAACATAAATGTTTTATTTAACCAATTTTAATATTTGATGTTTATAATATCATCGCATGTACACATCTGTGCACAAGCAACACCCAATATCTGTAGGTTTCCAGTCTCCACAATTCTATAGTCCAGAAGAGACTTTGAAGCCCATCTCAGTTGCAGTTGTATTTTCTTGAAAAGGAAACAGATATTAGGAAAGAAAAAATAGTTTTCTCTGATTTTAGCTTCAGTGTCACCAGTTCTAAATGGAAGGTTTACTATAGTTATCTAGACATAATTTACTTTATCACTGTTTTAATTATTTTCATCTCAGCACCATATGTTAACTTGTCAATCTAACTACTTCCTATGTATCCATTACATGAAGTCTTCTTTTGCTGTCACACCAGTTCAGTGAGCACATGCGTCTCCCAACATGCAATAAATATTTGTTTAATGAATGAATGAATGTAAATTTTTATATGTATCCACGCCCACATTTTTGAAAGGAAAAAAAAGTTAAAAAAAAAAAAAAGTCAGGACTCTTGGCTTTCTGGCTGGTGTTCTTACCAGCAATGAGGGAGGATTAGACATGCTGCTTCCTCTTATGTGCAAGCAAAACTTTTTATCCGGAATAATGGAAAGTATACTTTCTTGCAAAGTAGCCCGTCACTTTGGGATCAGTATTGCTTTAGATTGGTTTACTGCAGTTTAACATCTAACTTGACAGTCACATCTCATGTGGGAACCAAATAAGTCACCACTGGAAGGTTTTCCCTCTTATAACTGATATTCTCTTTGGGGTGTGTGAAGAAATTTAAGATACATAATAGATGCATAATACTCATTTAATGATTGATATGATACAGATTTACAAAATGGTTACCATTCCCTGTGTTTTCCACTAGGTCACATGATGTAGCACAGACCTGATAGGATCATCACATGATAACATAAGATTACACAGTTTGTGAGTGACAAAACTAGAATTCGGTCTGTTTCCTCTCCCTCTTCCCACCGCCCCCACCCTCCAATTCTAAACCTTTATGCTTGGCCTCACACTCACACTTGTTCCTGTTATGAGGGGAATCTTTTCAGCACCAATGTTTCGATAACATTTGAACTCATGAAGCATGTGTAGATGGCCTTTTCCACTTTTCCACTTTCCACTATTTGGAAGATAAAGTTTGATAAAGAACAAGAAATCAGGAGTGTGGAATGTCCTAAAACTCCCCCCAGAAAGCATGGCTCTGTCTTTCAGCATGTGTCAGTGTTTCAATAGCTTTGTCATTACTAGTTGGTACTGAGCTGTTTCATGATGGATGGCAGCCTCCTCTGGGTTTTCTTGACTATAGTCTTAATAAACACTTAGCCGGAACACCAAAAAAAACAAGCAACAGAAAAGCAAAATAGAGAGATGGAATCTCACCCAAACTAACTTATACATACGCATCAAAGGACTTTCTAAAAAAATGCACAATCTGCAGAATGGAAGAAAAATCTTAGGAACCCCATATCAATAAGAGCTCTCGTCATGTGGCAGTCATGAGTTGGGCCACCGTCTGCTGGGTCATCAGTTCAGAACCACCAGTCTCCCCTTAGGGGTGGGGCTTTCCACTCCTGTAAACAGTCTCAGAAACGCATTGGGCAAGTCTCCCCGGTCCTATTGGGGTGCTATGAGTTGGCATCAACTTAATGGCCATGAGTGAGCTTTTGTATCAGATAGAAGTTTAATATCCAAGATACATTAATATGAGAAAATAATAATTTATAAATTATCAAGGGCTCATGAAGGCTCATAGAGGGGAGGGAGGGGAAACATGAGGAGATGATACCAAGGACTCAAGTAGAAAGCAAATGTTTTGAGGATGATGATGGAAACAATTGTACAAATGTGCTTGACACAATAGATGGCTGGATTGTGATAAGAGTTATACGAGCCCCCAATAAAATGATTTAAAAAAAGAGAGAGCGCTACTTAACAAGGAAATGATAATCAACCATGTCAAAAAAATGGCAAAGAAACTAATATATTTCACCAAAGAGTATATACCAATAGCCCCCAAGCACATGAAAAGATGGTTAATGTCCTTAGTCATCATCCCACTGCTCTTGAGTCAGTTCTAACTGATAATGGCCTCACAGAGGGATTTGCAAGACCATCAGTCTTCATAGTGGTGGAGAGCCCCATCTTTCTCTCACCATTTAGAAACAGAAACACTCCCATTTAGTCAGCTCCAATTCAGAGTGACCCTACAGGACTGGGTAGAACTGCCTCTGTGGCTTACCTCTCTACAGAAGTAGAAAGCATGCCTAGTGGTTTTGAACTGCTAACCTTGCTGGTTCCAGACCCATAAATAACCCACAAAACCTTCAGAGCTCCCAACGCCACCATTAGGAAGATACAAATCAAAATGATAAAGAAATGCCACTTGGGTTTAGAAAAATAGGCATGGCAATTAGTAATAAAGTGTTTGGTGCTTCCAGCCATGCAGACGTGGAGTCAAGGCCTAGTTTCAGTATTCACTAGCTCTGTGTCTTTGAGGAAGTTTTTAAATCCCTTACTGCCTCAGTTGTCTCATCTATATAAAGGAAATAATTAGAATTGTTGTAAGAATTAAATAGGATTGTAGATCTAGAGTGTCATTTCCATTTGAAGCCAACCATATTGGCATGGGGCACCCAAGCCAACGGGGAGCACAGATGTCTAAATACTTTTGAATGCTCTAAAGTAGGATTCAGAGGAGGACATGTAGCCATGTTAAGGAGGACTGCTCTGAGGGGAAAATAGTGGAGTTGAGATCAGCTTAGGTAGATAAGATGTGGAGGCAAGTGCTATGAAGAGACCAGCCGGAGAAAGGAAATAGACCAGGTTGTGGATAGCCCCATGCTTCATGCTCAGGCTTGACTTTGATAATGCGAACACAGTGGGTGAAAGAGGGATCAACATGTTCCAAATTGTGTCTTCTGAGAAGCCCTGTGACATCTACATTAGCAATGGACAAGGAGTCTGCCTACAGAGACACTGGGTTTCAGTGCTGAAGATAGTGCTAAAATTGGAGCCCTGAACTTGGAAATAGAAGAGAGAGCTGTCAGACAGGTAGTACCAGGGGCAACTGTTTAGGTGTTGTGGGGCAAAAGATGGGAGCAGAGAGAAAAATGGAAAATTTTAATTATCCTGATTATTATTTTGGGGGAGGGTTTATTTTTTTTAATTAATAATCCTTTTATTGGGGTCTCGTACATCGTTTTTCACAATACATAAATAAACATACTGTGCCAAGCACCTTCACATGTCCGCTGCTGTTACCATTCTCCAAACATCCGCCTTTCTCCTTGAGCCCTTGATAATGGCTTTTCCATCCTTTCCCCTCTTCTCCTGCTCTCCCTTCCCCACCAACCCTCAATACTCTATAAATTATTATTGTTCTGTCACATCTTACACTGACCTCTCCCTCAACCCACTCCCCTGATGCCCATCCTTCAAACAGGAGCTTATGTGTATATCCTTGCACACTTGGTTCAGTCTCTCCACCCATCCAGAAGCTTCAATCTCACCACTGGCCTGAAGGGGCTCATCTGTCCTGGTTTCCCCATGTCTCCAGCTCCCCTCTCCACCAGTGTACCTTCTCCAGTCCATCTGGATTTGTACGGTAGAGTTGGGACCATAATTATTTTGGTGGGGGGCTTTTTGGGGGGAGCATCACTGCCCTTTGGTGGTGGGAGTAGAAGGCCCAGCCTTTGCTCCTGTGGAGCCACTGCTGGAATTGAACCTCCATCGCAGTGGGCTGCAGTCCCGCGTACAACCACTACGTCACCATGGCTCAGCCCCCATGATTATTTTTTAAGGATTAAATTGAGAAATATGTACTTCTCTCCTCCATTCAAAAATAGAGCCCTCCTATGAGTCATGAATGCTAAAATAGCATTAAGTAAAGAAACAGCATTTCAGTAATTTATATGGGGAATATATATATATGTAGTATATACATATACTATACACATATTCTTTTTTTTTTTGGCATCACTGCCCTCTGGTGGGAGTGGGAGGCCCAGCCTTGCTCCTGGAGAGCTGTTGCAGGATTTGAACCGCCAAGTCAGTGGGCCGCAGTCCCAACACTCAACCACTACGCTACCAGGGCTCAGCCCATGGGGAATTTTTTTTTAACCTTCCCAGATCCCCAAACAACCTACCTAATCACACCAAATAACCTGAAATAGCATTAACACAGAGGAAAAGAGCAGCAATGATATGAATAGACAGGCTGTAAGAAGATAGAAACCGTGTCTGTGTTACACTAGGTTTTTTTTAGAGATACGTATGTAGAAAGAGCTTCATATTAAGAACAAAGTTTATATCAAGACTGTAGCCCAGCCTGATCCTCTCAAGTTCATGGATCAGATGCTAGCTGGAGACTCACACCCATGTAATTGCTAGTGGATGAAGCAGGGAGGCAAAGCAGAAAGCTGGGGACCAGGAGCTGCTGGGTGCAAAGGCACATGAATCCAAGGTCAACAGGAAAATGGAAGGGTCCTGACAGCTGCCAGGCTCAATGGACTGCTGGTCCAAGACATAAGACACAGAACCCAGTCAAGTGGGAAGACAGGGAGTCAGAGACAACCCCATTCTGCCCAGGTTCTCGCTTACAAAAAGGCCATATCCCCAAGCAGGTGTCATTGGGCTGTGACCTGATTGACAGGTCGGACTCCCCTCTGCTTTCACACACAGACATCAAGTTGACAAAATCTAACCATCACAGTGTGTGTATCATGGAGTTCTTGGGGAGAGAGCTTGGTGTGGTCCATGTTGCCTCTCTAATGGTCCACTTCAAAACAAACACTGCCTAATACTTCTTGTTCCCAGCTTTCCCCTAAAGCTAAAATCATGTTCTTGCCTCACTCCTTTTCCAGCAGGTATCATAGTGGTATTAGTCCAGTTGTGCCTACACAGTTTAAATATAGCCTAAATCTTTCATGAATGAATGGCCTTAAAATTTATCACCTACCTGGCTGAGCCCCGGTGGTGTACTGGTTGTGCGTGGGACTGTGGCCCACTGGGACGGAAGTTCAATTCCAGCAGTGGGGCTGGGCCTCCTACATTACCGGAGAGCAGTGATGCCAAAAAAAACAAAACAAAAAAAATTTATCACCTCCCTTGTGATATGTTGCGTAATCTTGTGTCAACTTGAAGATATTAAGAATGAAAGGGTGGAGTTGGCTTGTCAGTCAGGTCACAGCCTGATGCTTCCATGTGAGCATGGCCTTCTCATGAGGATTCTGGGAACTTCCTCTCTTTCGACCTGGAGGTGGGTCATACTCTCTCAATCTGGTTCGCCTTCCTGTGGAGGAGTGACGTGGAGACTTGCGCTGAAATGCTTCCATCCTCACTGGATCCACAAGACTTCACTCACTGGCCTGTGATCTTCTTGGATTTGGCGTCATTGTGAGTGGCTGTGTGATTCTCAAGAGGAATTTATGGACTAGTATTGGACATATGGGCAAGTATCTCGACTGAACTGGGATGCTCTCTTAATGTGCAGTTGCTCTGTGATGTAAATCTCTCTTTTACACATTTTAGAGTGTCTGAATTTGTTTCTCTAGTCAACCTGGGCTGACATTCCCTAACTCCTGATACCAATATTGTGTGTGTATGTGTGTGTGCGTGTGTGCACAGCAGTGTGTTTTATACACACACACACACACACACACATATATACACACCAATACATATACCAATATATTACATATGTATATGGATAGGTTTGTACAGTGAAAGGGAATATAATGGCTAATTAGTTCACACAGCAGTATAGAAGGCTTAGTTCAACTCACTTTTGTGGAATAGTTCATATAGTGAAGGTCCTTCAACTCACTTGGGCTGCTGGCCCAAAGTCAACAAAGCAGAAAGTGGAGTCTGTTCTCAGGCAAGACAGGCAGGGTAGGGCAGCAACAGTTAGTAGGGAACTTAGTGAAGCAAGCCCCAGAACAAGTCTGTAAGGAGCCTTAAGATCTGGCAGCAAGAGCCATGGTTGGCTTGTCCCACAGGTAGTGCAGCGCACAGTTGAGGCAAAGAACTATCTCAAGCAGCAGCACATTGATCTGATCACCAGGGAGGAAGAGAGATGGGATGCAGGCCAGGCCACAGGAGGTCTCTATCTCAGCCGCCCTCCAGTTAAGCGGTGAGTTAGGCGGTGTTCCTATGGAGGTCTAGTTGGCACAATAACGATCACATCCCTCTCATAGCATCTTCAGAGAGAGAGGCCTACAAAAGCTCACCACCTCATTTGGTTTTGAGTTTTCCTTTTTCAAGCATTGGTGAAATGTTTATGATTCCAGGTCACAGAATTCTTACTGTGGAAATCTGCTCATTTCCTTGGGGACCATGGAAAACTTAAAATTTTTTCTCCACCTTTTATAATAATGTTTCTGGCCTGAAAAACCTTTTATTTTACTCAGCCTCTGGACATTCACACCCAGCCCATCTGACCTTAGGCTCTTCAAGTTTCTTGATCCAAAAGCTATCACTGTGTTTTTTGCCTTTTAAACTTTGAATTTTCTTTTCTAGAGACTGTGGTTGGGTCTAGTGAAGACAACGGACCAATTTTTTTTATAAACATAAATAAATATACATATATGTACACACATATATATGGCTACCATGGCAATTCCAACACTGTGACTCTATAGGACAGAACAGAATTGTCCCTTAGGATTTCCAAGACTAAATCTTTACCAAAGCAGACTGCCACAAGGTCAGTGATTTAAAACCACTAGCTTCACTTTGTAGGAGAAAGAAGTTTGTCTGTTCCTTAATGATGTACAGTCTTCATCGTGGATCCCATAAGAGTCTGAATCGTCTCAGTGGCAGCAGTGGTTTTTAGTTCGTTAGTTTTGTATTTTGAATTTCAATATATGAAGACACCTTGTGACTTCTCTGTGTTCATCTAAGGAATTGTAGTTTCTTTCCTATGTTTAACCAACTGGTCGTCACATGTGAATTTCTTAAAAACAATCAAGCAGCTCATTAACTCATATGGATGATACTTACTACTCCAGACAGTGTTCCTGTACATCTTTATAGTTATTCCAAAAGTAATGTACTTTTATGTGCTATAGCTGTTTCCTACTCATGAATGTTAAGGTAAAATCAGCAACTGTCAGTGCCTTTTGGAGACACATGTTTCAGGAGAAGTATCCCAGTTAAGCTATACATGGCCAGTTTCATCAGGCTCGGAATCTTAGGTTAACCTATCTCCATCTGAGATGAAGTGAATAGGCAGTGTCTTGTGCATACGCAAAAACTGTTACTAAATAGAATCACAGCACAAATACACTTTTCTGGTGTTTTGCACTTAGGATAATATGCATATAAGTTAAATAACACCTATCATTTATCATGTGTCTCCTGTATGCTGATCTCTTTTGCCAGATGTTTTGTTCACATTACCTTATTTAATATTTCACCTTCATGTGAGTAAGATAAAACCAAGCTCTAAAAGGTCTACTAATGTCTCCAAAATAAACATGGATTGTTGTGACTTCATCATCCCTATTTTGAAAGCTACATATTTAGTTAGGTTAGGTTGACTCTGAATCACTGTTATGTTACTCTTACTGAGATATGTTGAAATATTTGAAAGCCATATAAAGTTATTTATGCCTCCTTGTTCAATATGTCCCATCTCCTCATTTCATATTGTAGCTGTACGAGCACATGTGTCATGCATGCTTAGTTCTTAACATTTTAAGTAATGGCCAAATACTTAGATGATTAGAATATATCTTTCAATATGGACTTGTTACTTTCTAGAGAAGAAAGAATGAGATTTCTAGGTCTGTATTTCTGCCTAATTTCAGGTATTTTAGGCAACTTAAATTCTCATGGTCTTCATTCTATCCTCATGTTCTCCCAAGCTTGTGAAACCCTCTGAGACTTATTTGCTTTAACTTTTGTGGTCTCAGAGCGACTCTGTTCTCTCTAATTTATGTTGCAGATAATTTGTCAGCTTTATAACATAATTTTCTTCAGGATATGGTTTAAAATTTTTCTCCAACTCTTAATGAGCAGCATTGCTATAAGTACTATGCAAATATATTGAAACCACATTCTAGAAAGTAAGTAGACACCATCATTATCTTTGCTGTAATATTTATACAGAAAATGTGTAATATTACTTGTTATGGTTCATGTTCTCCATTAACTAGAACTTAATTTTGAACAGTAAAAATTTGGAGGAGGTCTTTCCATTAAAATTATAGGGGGAATGAATATTCCTCACTATCATTAATTTTTAATGTTTATCTGAAAGTCCAACCACAAACATAGCTGACATGCCTAAAGGTCAAAATAATCATTATTTGATATGTAGATTATATCATTATAACATCTAAAAAAGGCAAAGAGAATTCTGAGATAAAGCTAGAATGAATAGAAAATCCACTAAAAGGAATAAGTAAGTAGCAGAAGAATACATACAGCAATACATGTGAACATAAGTCCCATGGCGCCATTACTAGGAATGACTCGGATTTTAAGGTGCTCAGCTCACAATTTGTTACATGAGGCACAGTAAGACGAGAAAAGGTTCATTAAAGAGGTCCTTTCGCTTGGCTTACTGAAAGGCACTCCAGCTAGTCTGAGATGCCCACTGGCTGGGAAAGTATGCGCTTCTGATGGCGCCCCTTCTGTTATTACTTGATATGTTACTGTCATACTACTGGAGTTTGGTAGTATACTTCCTCGTAACACTGTGTGTACCCGGAGTTCATGGGACGTTTTTGTCACCACGCCCCACACTGAGGGTCATTCAGTCATTGTGGGGGAATGTGACTCCTGTCTTTCCACCCACATCATTTCACTCTCTCCTTCTTGAAAACTATTGACAAAGATATATGTCTTTTCTGTTCTTCACCTTCCTTTTTTCAGAGCTGTCGTTAATAAAGAAAATGTACCTTCACCTCTCTTTGTACTAGAAAGCTCTCCCATTATCTCTTTTCCTTTTGTCAGATTCTGTCTAGTAGAAACTAGAATAGGGGCTTAGTAAAATATTAGTCATATTATGAATGCTCTCCTTTTAAAAATTCGTTTACCATCATTCTCTTAAACATTAGAGTATTATTCCCAAAGAGAAGTATATTAATTCTTTCATCATTAAGGAAACCTTGTTGAAGGGCCTTCATTTACTATTGTTCTAAAAAATAGTTTGTTATTAAGAGAAAGTAATGAGTATTGGACTTCTATCAGTAGGAGGAGTCGTAGCCATATCCCAAGGTTATTGGGAGACAGTTTCCCTTGGGTTTTTCACCTTTCTGCAAATCTCGCCAGTAAATGCCTTTGTTTCATACCGTCTTCAGGAAGATGCCAACTCACAGGGACCCTTATAGGATGGGGGGAACTGGTTCCCCAGACGAGCTCTTACAGGAGTAGACTATCCACTCTCTCCCCCCAGGAGCAGTTGGTGGTTTCAAAGTGCCGACCTTGCAGTTAGCAGCCCAAAGTGTAAGCACTACACTGCCAGGGCGCTTTGGGTGTTGGAAGACAGAAAGTTATCACCCTGCAGAGCCAAGGAAAGGCATGCTCACTCTCTAGTGTAGAACACTGACGTCCTCTAACTCCAAGGCGATATAGGTGTCTCTTAAATCTCCTTCAATCTGCTTCAGGTGATTTCAAGGTAAAGCCCAATTCCCTTTGTGAGGTTGCCATGCTGAATTCTTCTAATGTAGTGAGTATTTGATGCTATGTGTCTCAAAAGGGCGGTCTTACAGTCCCAGGAGGCTGGAGCACAGAGACGGAGTCACAGTAAAAGTGGGGATGCATGGAGAAGAAGAGCAACAAAAGAGACAGAATTGGGTGTGGCTTGGGTGTGGGTGCTGGGATTTTGTCGCTATGGCAGCATGGATGTGGGTGGGTCTGTACACTGCTAAGAAAAAAGCAAAGCAAAGAAAAAGTCCTTGTTTTCCTGGATAGGAGAAATAGGTTTTCTCAGTAAGGTGGAGTGGTACCAGGAGGAAAAGTAGGAGAAAACTAGAAAAAACTTGCAAGTCATTAAAAAAGAACAAAAGTAAAACATAAAGCCGCCTGTGGGTGAGGATTCATTTTGCCATGGTTATTGTGTGTCTGTGTGCTGCACAGGGGAAGGGAGGGGTGGAGGTGGGGCGGGTGTCAGTGAGCTACAGGAAGAGAGGAGGAAGGGGTAAAAAATGACAAAGAATATAGCTTGAGTTCTCGGAGGATGTGGACACCAAATTCTGTATCTGGTGGATTATCCAGGCAGGGCCCCCAGATGCCAGCAAGGAAGAGAGGTCTGGCTTGCTTGTGTTGCCTCAGGGCCTGGGAAAATCCTCAGTGGGGTGTACAGAAGCCGTTCTCTTGGCTGGGGATGGTGAAATGGACTCTGCCGGCCTGCATTGCTGCTCACCCACTTTAAACATCTTTGTTGTGCTTCACTTTTTTTTTTTTTTTTTTTTTTGGCATCACTGCTCTCCGGTGGTGGGAGTAGGAGGCCCAGCCCCACTGCTGGAATTGAACCTCCGTCCCAGTGAGCCACAGTCCCGTGCCCAACCTCTACACCACTGGGGCTCAGCCCTGTTCTGCTTCACTTTTAAGTTGATTTTCTCACTGTCAGGCAGTGCAGAAGGCCCCCCTCCTAGAGAAACATCTCGGGGAGTTGCTAAGGACTTTCGATGCTCGTTACACAGCAAATAAAGTCCCCCATCTCCCCGAAGTGAACATCTTGATGCATACCTTAGATGATAAACAGTTTCAGGAGAGATTTCCATGTGGAGGGAGGATATCCAAGCAAGCCACTGAGCTCCACCACTTCTGAGGAAAAGAGACACCTATTCCCTGTACATTTATCCAACACCGAGCACTTTTCCTGATGCTCTTCCTCATTCCAGGGGCCAAATTCACTGATCTCTTCCTATCGCACATTAAATTATAGGTTACTTAATGCCTTTATCAAGTTGCATGTGTTAAAATAAAAACCTTCTTAACTACCACGTGAGTCAGTTACTTAAGTATGTTGGAGTGTTTGAGGACATTAAGAGGATATACTTTACCTCAGGCATTTTATAAGAAAATTAAAAATACCAAGTGAACATACATTTACCAGGTATTTAGAGCTAAGGTCTTTGCTTTGTTATATTCAAAACCTGGAAACTCATTTTTAAATTTTCGATTTCTTGAACGAGAACTTACAAAGCCATTCTCTGCATTCCTTCTGTGATTTCTGCCCTCCAGTATGGTATAGCTCTTCTGCCCACACCCGACATGGTTGCAGTGGTTTATGTAACTAGCCTTGTTGTTTTTCCCTCATCTACAGCATTTTTAATGTGGCAGGCCTGAGTTATTCTCAAGCATTCAGATTGGTTTTCACATGTACATTTCCTTAGTTTATGTAGTGCTGAGTTAAATTACCTGAGTTAGAATAACAAGTTTAACTGGCACAACCAAGTTTGGAAACAAATGCAACTGACTCTTCGAGAACTTGTGACTCAAGTGACAGACACAGAGTATGGAAATGGACCGGAGAGGAGAGGATCTGATCCTACCACCTCTTCCATTGTGGACGCCACGTACATCAGGGTGTTTACAGAGCCCTGATTACTACTCACTTCCACCTTCGGAGATCAGAGCGGGCACTTGAAGCAGGGGGTATTCTGTTATGTGCTTTTGAATGACATTGTCCGTAATACTTAAAGAAGGCTGAATGAGTTGTCTCTGGATACAAAATACCTAAGGTTTACATTTTTTACATATCCAAGTTAACTCAGTTTACAGGGCAACCACTTACTACTTTCTTTGTATACTGAAACCATCTACAAATGAAAAGAGTAAAGCGTAGTCACTTTTTGTGTAACATAAACAATTTTTATGTTTCACCACATCTGAAGACCCCTAATTAGTTTTATTTCTCATGAAAAAATGCCTTTTCATTTGAATCATATCTACTGATATTCTTTTTTTTTTTTTTTTGTGGCAACACTGCCCTGGTGGGAGTAGGAAGCCCAGCCTTGTTCCTAGAGAGCTGCTGCTGGATTTGAATCGTCAACCCTGTGGTCTGCAGTCCTGCACACAACCACTACGCCACCAGGGATCAGCCCACCGATATTCATTAAACTTGTTGAATTCTGACCACTTCTATCACCAGTATAAAATATAGATAATTAGTCAATATTCATGAATTTGAATGAATACAATTTAATGAAGTACATATTCTTAGCACATCCTACAGATAAATAGGTTAATCATGGGTAAGGGTTAGAAATAGCACATTATGCATATGTGGTTTTTTTAAATAATCTTTTCATCTATTTTATGACTCATTTTCTGCTGTTTGTTTTAATAGATTTTTTTTCTGTCAAGTTTCTTGAGATATTTATAGATGCATATGCACTGCGCCGGTCCACCTTGTAGAGGGTGTCTTCTTTGGTTGTCCTCACTTTACCAATGTGATGTCTTCCACGAACTATTCTCTGCAGATAGTATGTCCAAAGTACATGAGATGAAATAACACCATTCTCACTCATTAGATGAAGTATCAGCATTCTGGCTATACTTATTCCAAAGCAGACGTTTGTTCTTTGGTCAGTCTACGGTACTTCCAGTATTCAAACACTGATTCTTTTCCCATTTTCCTTATTCAGTCTCCAACTTTCGCTTGTATAGGAGGCAACTGATAATACCTTAGCTTGGGGCAGGCACACCTCAGCCCTCAAAGTAACCCACTTGCTTGTCACCACTTTATAGAGGTCTCAGGTAGCAGCACACTGCCCCAGGGAAACGCGCCCTCTGACCTCTTGACTGCTGCTTGATACTTCCAGGAGCACTGTGAACCTGAGAGAAACAAAGCCCTTGGCACCTTCAAGCTTTTCTCCACTTACCATGTTTCTCCTGGCCAGCTGTGAGGCGTTTGGCCTTCTTCGCTTTGAGTGGTCCTCCTTACTGAGGGGCGCAGTCCTGGATCTTCATCAGCAAGTGCTCCAAGCCCTTCTCACTCTCAGCAAGCAAGGTGGTGTGTCTGCAGATCACACAGGTTATCAGTAGGCCTTCCTCCACTCTCGATGCCACATTCGTCTTCCTTTCAGCCGGCTTCTGTGATGATTTGCTTAGCACACAGATTGAATAAGTGTGGTGAGAGGACACAACCCTGAGCGCCACCTTCCCTGATTTTAGAACATGCACCATTTCCTTGTTGTGTTCGCATCCCTGCCTTTGGATCCGTGTACAGGTCCTTCATACACACGATTTAGTATGCACCTGCAGGACATTGAGCAACATTGGGCTCACAGTTTAGTTTTCTTTAACTAGTATAAATCAACAGCTTTTATTTATTTTTTAATCTCTAGCCATAATTTTGCTTTCATCCTTATAATGTCATTCTAAAAATTCAGAATATTGTTCCAGGGCCTTCTTTTCAGAAGATTTCTGTAGATCTGGGTGTTGTTCAAGTATTTGTGACTGCTGTACCTTGTTATACGTGTACTGCGATTGACTGCAGTTTCCACAGCATCACGGTGCAGCAGTTAGTGCTGGGAAGGCTGCTGAGTCCTGGGCACGCAGGTGGCTTGTCTTTCCGTGGCCTGGGGCCTGGGCCTGTCTTGCCAGGGTTCAGGGATGCCACATGCTTTCTTGCCTAGGCAGTGGGACACCAGAGACCTTCCAATATTTTTGCTTACTGAAGGTTTCTCTGATCTTGTAACAGTACTTTAAAAATTGCCCTCATACAAACTCACTACGTACTTATTATAACATCGACTTTTTGTGGGGTATTTTTTTGAATTGTGAGACTAAACCAGGGAATAAATAACTTTTTACTTGAGAGGAACTTACACTCCTACAGAAGAAGGGCAGTCAATCAGTCAACCAATAATAAATATCACACCGTGGTAAAGCCCAAGAAGGAAAACATAGCAGTGTGAGAGCTTCAGTAGAGAGTAGTGCTACAGCCGTGGTGACTGAGCTGTGAGATGGCATTTGAGCAATTTAAATGAGTAAACCAGCAATCTGCAGCAAAGATGTAGGCAAAGAAACCCGATCAATATCCCCGAGGAGGGAGGATACATGGTGTTCGAGGCAGTGAGGTCCTGTGTCTGGAGGCTCCCGCTGAAGGAGTTTCAGTCAGGTAATGAATGCCTTGAGGTCTTTGCTGTTGTTGCTTAATTTCTCTATGTGCAGTCCTGAGACTATTTCCAAACTCCCAATTAAAACGCCAGTGTAAATAATGTAAAGCTTGTTGTTGCTTATTGGATTCTGTGAAGTTATAACATCCTGATGTAATTATGAGGATATTCTGGCTCTGTCACTGCCCACCATGTTCCTCTCTCTGTAAATTATACCAAGTCTACCTCTGTTGCCCTTTGCACAAAACTAGCTATTATAGAGGTTCAAGTGATTAGAAATTATCTCAAAAGCGGACAATGCTTTTTTATTATTATTTCATGGAGGGGCTTTAATGCAGGTTTTGTAAGATCTTACTGGTCACATTTTTTGAACAGAGCTACCCATAGATTATCAATATCTTCATAGATCACATCACCTTTTGTGTGAATACAAAATTCATGGTGTGGCTGTTAGAATAACAGTTTGAAATCAGAATCAGAATGCCCACGAAATAAACTGTTTTGGAATCATACAACTAATGCAGACAATTTAGCAAATATGTAGGTAACCATCTATTCTTATTGTTCTTTCAAGGTATAATTATCTTAGTCTTATGAATGTCTGTAGTCTCAAACATAAGAAATTCAGAGATTTTTAAACTAGAGAATCAGTTTTGGGCATGTGTTTATATGTAAAACTAGATTTTAACTTAAATGTTTTCATTCTCAGAGACATTGAAGATGTGATTTTAGGACTGCCATGATGTACGAGTCATACTATTTAGTTATTCAGTGAGATAATAAATGAATACAAAATATATGATCGGAAATTCATTCACATTAAATATGGAGTTGAATAAAATGTTTTATTTTAATGTATAGCAAAGAATCAACACTACTAAGATCCTATTATAAATTAGGGAATCTTTTAAAATTAAAGATCACTTTATTGGGAACTCTTACGGCTCTTATAAAATTCCATTCATCGATTGTATCAAGCACATTTGTACATATGTTGCCATTATTATTTTCTTAACCTTTACTTTCTATTACCAAGTATTAGCACCTCTTTTCCCCCTCCCTCCCACCTTTCCACCCTCTTGATCCCTTGATAAATTATTATTTTCATATCTTACACTAGCCACTGTCTCTCTTTTCCTATGGTTTCTGTTGTTCATTCCCCTTTGAGGGTGGGGGAGGTTATGCTATCATTGTGATACATTCCCCCTCCCTCCCCTTTCATTTCCACCTTCCCCTGATGCTCCTGGTATCATTACTCTCATTCCTGTTCCTGGATTCCATGTGTCACGAGCTCTTATCTCTTACCTGGACCTGTGCAAACACGCCGGTCCAGCCCACAGTGGAAGGTAGGGACACTAGGTTACCATAACGCAGAACTGGAAGTGAAAATGTACTTCGAAGCAACAACAGAAAAGCAAGTCCACTGCCCTGGAGCTGATTCACTCAATATTTTAACATAACAAACAAAATACCATAACACCCAGTTCTTTGGGACTCTGCTTAAATTTTTTGATAAAAGAATCAAGAACTTGCCTCTAATTTTATTGTTCTACTGTCAGCAATGTTTGAAATGGAGTAGGGCAGAGAGCTATTTCAGTTTGCTTCTTTGCTTGTTTTTGTGTTTATATGTGTGTGTGTTACATTTTCGTTTTCTTTTCCTTCTGCAAGTTTCCACAAATCACACTATTTAATGAAAGCAATCACATCTTGCCACCAGTTTCAAGTGTGGTTTCCATTCACAGATAGCTGTAACCGACATTGAAACGGAAGAGAATCGCCGCTCTCTCTTCACGGAGCTCCTTGACTCTAGTGGCCAGGAAAAGGACTTCCAGCACTTGGTGTTACTCCTGCAAGCTTGGCCACCTATGAAAAGTGAATGTGTGTAAGTACTAACATAAAGCTAGCCCAATTAACCTTCCTGTCTGTGCTTTTGTTCTAAAAATGCAGTACCTTCGAAAGCGTCTCCTTGCTCTTGATTTCATATTCTGAAGTCTCAGATAGTGCTTAATACTAGCATCCTATTTTATGAGGCTTACAAGACAATTTTGTCCTGATATTTTCCACAACAACCAAAGAAGGGGAGTATCATTCAATGAAACTCATAATACTAACTTGTGGCATCCAGGACTAGTTGACATGGATTGAAAACATACCCTGTTATGTGGAATTCCCGTATGTTATCACTAATTCTCACCACAAACCTGCACAGGAAGGCAGTGCTACACCAGTGTTGCAGAATTGGAATCGGGGTGCAGAAGTGAGAGATGCTGGGCTGCATACAGGTGATCGGTGTGAAGGAGATGGACTACTCACCCCCTTCGAGCCGTTTTCACAGCCCCTGTGTCTCCTGCGTGGCCTGACAGCCACTCGGGGTTTCACGTGTCGCCTTGTGCTGCCGAACACCCAACTTGCTCTTTGGCCCCAAAAGATGCGACTACATTTCCGCCAAGCACATCTGCTGGCAATCATGAACTGCTTCTTGTTGTTGGCAGGAAGGACAAGCTCCAGTAATGGCCTCTATTCCAAGTGCCCTTTGGCGCCAGGACTCATCCTGGGCATCCCTTACTTGCCAAACCAACCATCCCTGGGGCCCGTGCGCTTTCCACGTGTCAGAAGTCAAACACAATGGCGGCCTGAAAGGAAATGCGCTGTCATCAGTGTAACACTGCTCAAGCAGACTGTCTCCCGTCACTCTAGTGTGAGACCCTTCAGCATGTCTAAAGCATACCAAGGAGAGTGGTGCTTTGTTTAGTTTTGTTTTTTAACCAAGTGTTTTTAGGGAAAGTGAAAAACACAGCGTAGCTCTCCAGTCTCTCTGACAGAGATGGCGTGCTGGCATGTACTTCCAAGAACAGATTGTTTCCTTCACTGTTTGAAACTGTGCAGTGCAGGTCCTCACAGCGTAAAAGCCTTCCGTTTCCCTGGTGACAGGAAGAGTGGGAGCTGCTGGTAAAAAGTACATCCTCAAGTGGCAGGTTGGACTTGCTGAACTTTCTGTGGTGGGGCCTGGGAATCTGTTTCTAAAGAAATTACTGAGTGATAATAGTCTGAAGAACAGGCCATGTAAAATCACTCACTTCTTGCCACATATACTTACTTACGAGAAGCAAAATCAGTTCTACTTAAGCACTGGGAGAAAAAATGTTCTTAATTCTTAAAGGTATATTCTTATTTTTGTAGCCATGTGTTGATATTTATAAAGTGCTAACCCATGTTCCATAAAACTTAAATCATTAGCATCAGAACAAAGCATTTAACGATTTGCTGAACCCTCTTGGTGTGCATTTCTCCCCTTCCAGTACTTGGAGGTCAAGGAGACTTGTGTCCGACCACTTTCTGACTCAGAGTGCTGCTCACCAGAGGAGACTGTCTAATAGGGTTCTTCCAAAGATGTTCTCAGAAGTATTTTCAGATCTTTGAATGTGTGACTGGGACCTTTCCAGAACAACCAGAGAGAGCCTTAGTGAGAAAGAGAAGGCATGGGGGGGGGGGGGGGGGGGGGGGGGGGGAGGGGAGAGAGAGACAGAGAAGTAGAATGGGTGATCATGGTTGGTAAATACAGTAAACTAAAACCTAATAACTATGCTTGGCATGCCCGCTAATGTACCAATACCAACAGTGAGACTGAAGGACTGAATTTTCATTTTCAGTCCCTGGTGACGTGAGGGCAAAGGAAGGGTCATAAGGGAATGGTTAGAGAAGATTTTTCGTTTCCACCAAGGGATCACTGCTCAGCACTAAAGGACACAATTGTGTAATTCGTTGTCACAAACCCTGCTGCTTACCGGTGTGTGTGCTACTGGCAGGCCAGTACTTCTCCTGCAGTGAGACAGACAGACTGCCTCTTCCAGGAACACCCAGGAGGGCTGAATTCAGATTTTAAAAAACAAATCTGAAGGTTAGTCCTGGAGCTGTAGTGCCCTAGAACCCAGCAAGACTCCTCCATCAACCAGACTTTCTCACAGACCCTTCTTCGTATTTTGGAAGACGCGCTATATTTTGTTATCACAGAAGGTCATTATGAACTGAGATTTAAAAAAAAAAATTGCCAGACTTCTCTAAAATTAGAGAAGTGACACTTGAGATTTTTCTTCGGAGGCAAGCTATGAAATCCATTTAAAGGCAGGACCTCCCTTGGGTGCGCAGTGTCTAGAATCTAGGGCTGTGCTGAGACCACAGACTGAAGACATACTAGCATGTTTTCAAACTCAGTGTGCACAAAACCATTGTTCTGTTCAGGGACTGGGGGTGAACTTATCTTTAACTTGTCTATTGAAATGTATACTGTGATGTAGTAATGAGATGTGGGGTAGTGGCCGCCAGGGAAGGAGAGAAGAGGCCTTCTTCCATACGCCCTTATGTTTCAGAAATAGGAAAAGAATGTGAAGGCCAAGTATGACCTCCCTGTTGCTGGTGTGTTGTTCCCCCTATGCTGGATTCCAACCCGGTCTCTGACATACACTGCCCCCTTTTTAATCTAGTTCTGCGATCATCCCATGTTTATTATAGTAATGATACAACCTACAAGTGACAATATTTACATAATAAATAGTAAGCTGCTCCTGATTTTAAGGAGAATACTTCGCAATTGCAAACATCATTCATTAAGTAAACAATCCTTCAAGGAAATCATTCAGTCTTTTTTTCAGAAAATGAGCAAACAGAGGCCCAGAACAGTTGGGCGTCTTCTCCAGAACCATATTGAGTGCATATATAGGTTGCTTTATGAATCATCCAAATCATAAGTCGAAGAACCGCATTTGAACCCAAATGTCTAACTTTAAAGCCGATCTCTTTGAACTCCCAACTCTGTGTGTTCGTAGGCTACTAGGGAACTTGCTGATTCCACAGTAAGCTGTTTTTTTTTTTTTCCTTTACTAGGAGAGAGTAGTTTTGTTGTTGTTGTTGTTGTTGTTTTTGAGAGAGTAGTTTTTAGAGCTAAAGAAATACAGCAGCTAGATTCTGGTTGTAATTTGCCTTAAGAGTTTTATTTCAAAAAGCAAAATTTCTCTCTTTTTAAAATTTGCTATCACCATTGTGATGAATTTGATCCTTTCCAAGACTGTGCACTTTTCTCCCGTAGAACAAGCACTCACCCGTGGGTGAGACTGCTAACAGCGATGCTGACCAGATGCGCTGCAGAGAACAAGGAAAGGCTGGGAGAGGAGGTACTGAAAATCTGTCGGTCTCTGTACAGCACCCAGCAGATGCTTCCTGCCGAGGTGAGTGGGCTTTGTCTCCCTTTGTCTCCCTTTCTCCTCAAAGCTTTCTTTTATAAGCTATATTTTATAAGCAGTACTTGAGGAACAACTGGCTCCGGTCACTAAGGGTAAAAGAGCCTGCCGTTTGTATCAGGTAAAATCAAGAAAAGCGACAAGAAAGATTGCTTTGAGAGATGTTTCTTTTTGTTGCAACTTTGACACCAGCAGCTTCTCTAGACAACCTGGGGAGCCTCTGGTGGTGCTGCCGCCTGCCAGCCACTGGCCGGTAGGGGGTTGGAACCCAGTGAGAGGCGCCTCTCAGAACGGCCTGGTGGTCTGCTTGCACACCCTCGGACACTATGAATCCCTGCAGTCTTGTGCTCACAGGCTCCCCTTTGAAGCAACAGGAGCGTTAACAGGCCATGCAAAACAAAAGACCCTAAGAGCCGTAAATACAACCGAAAACACGGATGATGTTGACTACAGAGTTGGCAGGCCATTCCTGAAGGCAGTACTATGGAAAAGGGAAACCGTTATATTAAAACTGACGAAACAGCCTCAGAGAGGCATTTGATCTGTAAGAACTCATTTTCCGCAGGGACCGGGACAGAGACCTGGCTGGAAAGTCAATCCCGCCATTCTTTGTCTAAGGGATCGAGAGCAGTGCTTCTCAGCATTCCTCGTGCCTCAGCCCTTTAAGACAGGTCCCCCCTCATGTGGTGGGCACGCCCCAACCATACAACGATGTTTTACTGCTACTTCATAACTGTAATTATGCTACTGTTATGAATTGGGTAACCCCTGTGGAAGGCTTGTTCAACCGCCAAGGGGGTCTGGACCCACAGGTTGAGAACCACAGATCTTGGGTAGGACCCTTGCGCCTTGAATCTCTAGCTCTTTTTTAAATGGATAAAACATTAAAAAATTCAATTAAAACACTTAGTCCCTCCCTCAGAATGCCTTAAGGATGCAGCACAAGAATATTTGCTTTTAGTGATTACAAGTAGGATTCAAAAAACCAGTTTCAAGTTTATCACTGATGGGGTAAAAACGCAAAACCACTAAATGAAGTTGCTGCCATTATCCACATGCTTAAATTTAGGATGTGTAAACTGTACAAACAATGCGTTGCCGAGTCAAAATTTGCAATAGGGACTGTCATTCATATGTGCTACTTTAGAATGTCCGAAACCATCGATGTTATTGTGGGAGGCGGAGGTGAGGAGCTGGGCTGCTGACAGGTAGATGGGGCGTTTGCATCCATCAGCTGCCATGGGGAGAGACGACCTTGGCAGTCTGGAATGTTGTATCGCTCTGGAAACTTTAGGGGACAGTTCCATCCTGTGGACATGCTAGGAAGTGGAATTCAGCTTGACAGCATTTGATTTACATGTATGGGTTTGCCTACCATGGTTACATGTATGTATATTATATTTAAAGGTATACATACTACCACTCACCCTTGAACAGCACAGAACGGAAAGTCTGCAGGCCCCCTTACACGTGGATTTACACACACACACACACAGCGCTGCTCTTGCAGCCCCGGAGCCACAGTGGTTCCACATGGAGCTGTGATCTGTCGCTTGGCAGACAGTTGGATGGACCGCCCTTTGGCAGTTCACAACAGCGGCCGTTCATCTGGAGAAAGATGGGGCCTTTCTACTGCCAGAAACAGCCCATTGCCAGCTCAGAGACTCCTAGGCACGTTCCACCCTGCCCTGTGGAGTTGTTATACATTAGCGTTGACTTGATGGCATTGAGTTTGGTTGGGGTGTTTTTGGGCTTCTGGTGAGCCCAAGCGTTGCCAATAAGTGTTTACTGCTCCACCTGCAGTGTCTTAACTGGCCACCTTTTAGAAGCCCTTCCTTCCCTTGGAGTAAAGGAAAAGGAATTGGATTTAGTCTCATGCTGAAGTAGGCTACTCACTATAACCTCTGTTCTGATTGGAGGAATAAAATGATGAACTGAACAAGTGGGTTCCCACCGTCATTTTCCTTATGCTGCCTCTCTTTCTGTCTGTGTAACATTTTGGTGTTGTCGAGATCACACACAGCAGAGCATACACCAGTTCAACAAGGAACTGGATCTCCCTCTATGACTTCAGCCGTCTTTGGGTGCAGGGGTTGCTACCCTCCTTTCCTGAATCATTTCCCCTGGGGAATGTACAGCCACTATCCCCAACCACTGATCTTCTCAGTCACTGTCGTCAGTTTGGTCTTTAAAAAGCACAGTGGCCAAAGCAGCACTTTTAGCTAGTTAAAAGAAATGATTATTTGGTTTTAAGATGACTTTAGGTTCTTTTTGGCTTAAGGTTTTGAGTATTATCCAAGGTCAATAATTGTGTGTGTACCCATGCTTCATTGCTTCCCTGTAGACTGTCTGAGAATTTTAAGTGTCTTCTCAGTAGCCTGTTGGGAGTCTCAGTTGAGTCTGGGCCGTCGGGTAGTCGGGCACCGTCTCCTTCTGCGTGGGCAACAGCACAGGGAGCAGTGAGCTGTTCACAGAGACCCTTATTCAGGCATTCCAAATCTTCCTCTACCTGCCTTTTCATCACATGCAATTACTAATTATCTCTTAAAATTAGGATGGCAGGGTCCAGGAGCCTTTAAAGGTGCTAGATACCACCTTTGCTCGTAGCCACATGTGCTTGAATGTGAATTTAATGTTAAATTCAGTGTTGATGCTCCTGTACATTCAAGGGGAGCTTATGAGCACAAGATTGAAGTGTTTTGTGGTCTTGAAGAGGCTTGCAATCAGACCACCAGGCCGTCCTGCGAGGTGCCCCTGGCTGGGTTCCAACCCCCCACCTGTCAGTGGCAGTCGGCAGCACCACTAGAGGCTCCCCATCATTGCCTGGAGACGCTGCTGGTGTCAGAGTTCAACAAAAAGAAGCATAGGAGGGAACATCATTGTGTAAACACGGAGATAGCCCAGTACGTTTTATTTTGCTACATTTCAAAATTGCACAATGTAACTTCAGAGTTTTGTAATATTTTATATCACCACGCTGGTAAATTTATCTGTGGTTTGTTGTTATTTTTCTAATCCAAGACCTTCGGCTGGCACACACTTACGGGATAGGTGTGCAAGTTGTTTCTGACAGGATAATTGAATGACTCACTCTCTCCATCCTGTGCTTATTGGAGGATTTTTGTTTTTGTTCTTCGGGACTCTTTGAAAAGCTTTTTGTGATGATTTGCTATGGACTTGGTGTACTTGTTTATTTATAGCCATGAGCATTTTGCTGATGGAAATCCTACTATTGGACAAAAATCACTGTTATACTCAATTTGTTAGTACCACAATACTTGATAGGTCCCACCCCACGCCACCAAATAGCACAGCCATCCCAATAATGTGCATTGTGCACATAGGAAATAATGTGCTGTGGGGCTGCAGGGTTTGTCGAAAATGTGTACCACACACGTTATTTATTTCAAAGGATGTTATGTTTTCTTTTTCTCAGCTTGTATCCATGGCAATTTATGAAAACTCCTTAGGAGTGGGGCATATGTAGGATAGTGAGTTGGCATAAAGCAGATTCTTGGCATTTACACGAATTTGGAATCCCAAGTTTCAGCTATTTGTCACTGGCCCTGAAGCTCCCCAATTCCACTGCAGCACAGGGTGACTTTACGTAGCAGATGTGATGGGAGTGTCGTGTGGCAGTTAGTCGCCCAGGTCATGAATGAGTGAGCCAGCACACCCCCAGTGTGTCACTCTCGAGGGGCTACTTCTCCTTTGTGGTTGAGGCACTTTGTATAATGGCAAGAGTTTGAGTTTTAGAATCATGTAACATCCAAGTTATTTATTCATCCTTCCTATCCTCTATTGTCCTTATCTGATTAGGGGAGAAAATAATAGCATCTCTCTCAAAATATCTGAGGGAAAATTTACTTGGAATAGTACATGGAAAACATAGAGCTACGGCCATGTAGGGTACATCTGAGCAAGCCTTGGTGGCACAGTGGTTAAAGACTTGGCCAGTGAGAGAGAAGTCCGTGGTTTGAGCCTGCTAGCCACTCTATGGGAGAAAGTCCAGGCTGTCTGTTTCCATAACAATTTCCAGCCTCAGAAATCTCTATGGTCAGGAGTTTTTTGTTTTTTAAAATGGTCCAAGCAAGCTAGGAATACAGTGAAGGAGAAATATTCTTGTCCTTCACTGCTGCAGACACACAGATGAATAATCACAGTCAACGTGAGATGACAGGTACTGTAAGAAAGTATTTACAAAATATGAGAGAGCTTCAGAGATGTGTGGGACAGGTCCGTCATCATGGCCAGGTCATCCCGGCTCCCCGCCCACTTTGTGAGGCCCGTCGTCAGTTGGAACCCAGAGGAGCCTGGAAGATGCAGCTGAGCCCCCACCACCTCATCAAAAGGCCTTTTTCAAGGAGGTCGGATTGTTCAGGGCCTTTTCAAACAAAGAGGTCCCATTCAGACAGCAGAGCAGTATGGGTTACCCCTGGGAGGGACGCATGGTGGAAGAGAGCCTGACATGGCCACAGCACCTCCCATGCAGGGAGTCACTGCCACATGTGGCAGTTGACATCGAAATTCTGTCAAATTAAACCCAGTCCCTCCGTGGCAGTAGTCACAGCCCCATGTCGGCATGTGGTGACTGGGCCAGATTGTCAGGCTTAGGGTTGTGTGTTTGACCCTCCAAGTATTTTCTGTGAGTCTGGGTGTCCTGAATGAAAACTCTGTGTGTCTATTGGCACAAATGCCTGGTGAGCCTCCTCTGTCACATGTGCTTGAAAGCACACATGGTACCTTTCCCAGTGAATGAAGCAAACTGCCTAAAATTGACCTTTGACAATGGGTACCCTGATAATATTGATCTATGTCCCACAAGTTCCTGCAGCAAACCTGCCAATCTGAAATTCGGATGCCTTACTAATTTCCTGCAGAGATGTGTTTGGTGAGAGCTGAAATCATAATCATCAGACTAAGTGGCGTTCCAAAGATCATTTTATGATAAGATTTAAATAGGACCTCTCATATTATCTTCATTTACTCTGCTTCTTTACAATATGATAAAGAAGTTATGAAAATATCATGGAGGGGTGTTTTCCTCTGATAGATTTCTCTTGAGTAACATACAAGGAATCTCGGAATTAGATCCATGTAGGGTCCATCTGAACACTGGCAGTTATCCTCACTTCCAAAAGTCCCCTCTTTAGGTGACAGCTAATATCAAGGCACCCACGGAGCAGTGCTCAGCAGGAGAGAGTAGAGTGTAAATGTATTTTTTTTTTACTACTTTATGCTTAAATTGGAAAAGGCTACCATTTGTTACCTTATAAAAAATTGTTCTCTGATGACAGACTCAGCCAATATACTAAAAAGCTGAGAATAAAATTCAAATTCACATGTGGAAATCCACCAACCACCCCCCACCACCACCACAAACAGCTATCATGAAGATAGCATATATTAAGTCTACTAGGTATTCAATATTTACCTTGATGTTAAGCACCTGATAAACCAGTTTAAAATATTTAATGTATTGATGTCTTTTCTTGCTTTGGATATTAACTGAATATTGTTCATATTGCTGGCAACTCAAAAAGGTTTACTTTTTATTAAGCATATGTATGTTGTTCATTAGAGTCATCAATAGTAGTTCTCACAAATAAAACAGTTTGCTCCGCCTTTCTAGTTTAAGAAAATAAATTATAATGTTATGTTCACACACAGAGACAATGTGCAACCATTAGAACAATGTTGTGGGCCTGAGCGCTGGTGGC